>JAGDQP010011236.1:727-53534 GCA_022664845.1 Lepisma saccharinum
TGGAGTCCTCAAATGGTGTTTTTTCATGTTTACTAGAAAATACTAACATTTTCACATCATTAAAACAAAAGTCAAATTTTAGTTGATTTAGGCCTTCGGACGCCATTTAGGGGTGGGGGAGGTGAGGTGGAGTCCTCAAATGGTGTTTTTTGATCTTTGCTATCATTGAAGCTTCATTTCACACTATTAAAACAAAAGTCAAATCTTAGTCGATTTACGCCTTTGGGCGCCATATTTGGGGTGGGGGAGGTGAGGTGGAGTTCTCAAATGGTGTTTTTTTATGTTTACTAGTAAATACTAACATTTTCACACTATTAAAACACAAGTCAAATCTTAGTTGATTTACGCCTTTGGGCGCCATTTTGGGGTTGGGAAGGGGGGAAAAGTCCTCAAATGGTCTTTTATAAAATAACATTCACCTCGGTTTCCGACACGTTTATAATGGTCTTGAATCGTTCATATGACTGTCAACATGTTGTGCAATCACAGTACCCATATTCCACACGTACATGCAATTATGTACTTTACCCAAATTATACCCGCAACACAAGATATTATTGTCTTCTAAATAAGAATTTACTGTTTTTAATATGCACTTATTCGCAACATAATCACCGTTATAACTTGTATACTTTTCAAATCTTAGTTGATTTACGCCTTTGGGCGCCATTTTGGGGGTGGGGAGGCAAGATGGAGTCCTCAAATGGTGTTGTTTGATCTTCGCTATCATTGAAGCTTCATTTCACATTATTAAAACCAAAGTCAAACCTTAGCCGATTTACGCCTTTCGGTCCTTTTTGGGGTGGGGGAAGCGAGGTGGAGTCCTCACATGTTGCTTTATAAAATAACAATCACCCCGGTTTACGACACGTTCATAATAGTCTTGGATCATTCATATGAATTTCAACATGTTGTTGTGTAATTACAGTCCGCGTATTCCAGACGTACATGTAGTTATGTACTTTACCAAATTACATCCACAACACAAGATAGGATTGTCTTCTAAATAAGAATTTACTGTTTTCAATATGCACTTGTACGCAACATAATCACCGTTACAACTCGTATACTTTTCAAATCATATTTCATTTACGGCTTTGGACGCCATTTTGGGGAGAGGGGTGTGACTTACAGTCGTCAACGAATTTTTTTTTTTTGACAATATCTTACAATTGCGTATCATTTGACATTATTAGTACACTTTTCAAATCTTTTTTTTCAGGACCTTGAAGGGTGTCGTTTAATATTTTATTATTTGTTTTTTCTAGTGCCATTATTTTTTCATGTTTTGTACCCTCTAAGATCACTTCAAAAGCTCTGAGTGTTCCCTAACAGTGTTGTTTTATTACACTTTTCAACCATGATTTCGTCCTTTAGTCGGAAGGATTAAAAAAATCGTTTTTTTATGTTTGAAGGGCCTAGTTGGGACCATAAGTGTTGATCAACAGTACTGTCTTATTTCAATTTGTCGCCATTTTTTTTGTTCCAAGATCCATTTTTTATGTTTCAAGGGACCTCCGCGTATTTCCCAGCATTACTGCCTTATTACTCTGTTGTACAATTTGTAAGCATTTTTTACTTCTAACGATTCAAATAATCATTTTTTCATATTTGCAGGTCCCATTGCACGCACTTGGGATCTCAAAGTGTTCCCCAACAGTACTGACTTGTAACTCTGTTACAGTTTTCTTCTCACTATTTTAAAACATTGGGCCCTGTTCGTCACGTTGCGATCATACTATTTACTGCTTTTACCATTACAATATTAAGTATATATATACGGCCTACGGCGGGCTTGCAGCCCGGCCAGCAAAAGTCTGGTACATCATTCGCTTATTATTTTTAATGTAACTCATGTGTGTTCATCTAGTTTATATTTCCACTTGTTATCACCCTGTCACATAGTACTAAGCGGGGCCTACACCTTTTGGTCGCATAAAGTTGTCCCAACCAAAGTGGAACACTAAGTCATGGGTTAAAAGGTCCCCAGATCACGTCTCGGCAGGGGCATAGGGACCCCTTCACGTTTAGGTCGCATAAAGTTGTCCTAACCAAAGTGCAGCACTATTCATGGGTTACAAGGTCCCCAGATCACGTCTCGGCAAGTGCCAAATAAGTTATATTAACACAAGCGCCCTCGGTAAACCATTTTTTAACCAACACATTTTTATTACACTGATCGATAAGGCCATTCTGTAGTTTCTCCCTTGACTTAAAGTAATTTCACAATTATTTATCAACATGCACGCTGTATCATTCATAGTCAACGTTGTTTTCGGGAAATTGTGCTTTCAATACCACATCCTGACTGAGGTTTTCCTTGGTCACTGCATTTCAGCGGTCGTGGGTTCAACCCTAACATCCGGTCATCCTACCAGGTTTTTTCCTTAGTCACTGCATTCGGAAGGTCGTGGGTTCAACGCTAACAACTAGTGATCCTAGCAGGTTTTTTCCTTAGTCATATCAAGCAAATGCTGGGATGGTAATTTCAACTTAGGCCTTGACGGCTACCTTGCTGAGCCTTACATAAAAACATCCACTTTCTAATCATGTCGCTTGCGTCCCTTTTTTCAACCGTCACAACACGACGTCTCGCCAAGTACATGAACCTGGCTTTCTAATTTCGTCCTATGCACTTTTTATATTCTATAGGACAATATATTTTTAAAAAATACTACAACATCTCTCTATATACCTCAGGATTCAGCCAACTCTGGATGATATGTCTAGTACGTCTGACTGCATCAAATGTTACCAACAGAATGGGCTTTGTTTTATCTCGCAGCATCATAGCTTTTTTCTTCGAGTCTGTCGCGTCATGTAACTTCATTTGTATGCAAGCGGTATCCAAATTTTCTTCTGCATAATCACTTCGTTTATATACAATTTCCAAACGCCCAGTGCTTCTCCAACACCACAAAAAAAGGTTCCAATCTTGTTTGGGTGCGTGTCAAGATATATACATACATACAGTAGATACATGCATATATATATATATATATATGGTCTTATAACCATGCCATTGGGGTCTCATTAATGAGGTGTCTGCTGAATTAAAATCCCCTCAACAGCAAGATACTTCTACTAACGCCTGTAATTGTATAGTTTATTTGGTTGACTATATGTACCGTTTTGAACGGGACTATACCGTTTCCTTCGTATTTCCCGGCCGTCCCGTCCTTTTGATGAAAGTGTCTGTTTTGTCCCGTTTTTAATAAAAACTAAAATATACATTCATATTGTCACATTGACTTTAATTTTTCTTTAAAATAATCAAATATATTAACATATGCGTACACATTTATCATTAGTCTTTCTCAATAGCGCTTAGTAAAACGGGGCGACTTGAGACAGTTGTACAATTTTGGAATTTCCAGTTAGCCACATCGATAACTGATACAGATTTCACGCGTGATCATCAGTTGTTGCGTTGTGTATGTACGATAAGTACTCTGAGAGAAGATATTGCAAGTCATGTACGTGTATGTGATTCCTAAAAAAGTATCATTATTGAGGTCGAATTCTGTAAGAAAAGTTAATTGTTGAAACTTTCATCTATGGGTACTATAATTAGTTCCGTCGGCAAATAAATTCTAGATGAATATGTTGAACATATATCGTATGTAAAGCAAATGAAGATTTAGTGTATATATTGTCGTTTTTACGTGATTGCAAGGCTGGTTTACAGTTTAGGGCGTATCTCAGAAAGGTAAGAAAGGGGCTAGTTCTTCCTTGCATTGAACTGATTCTACTGTAGATTTCCTGAAATTGGTTAGATTTGGCGAGAGCACAACAAAGCAACGTAAAAGACGAATTCAAGTTGTACTTGAGAACAGTGTCGGTGAATTTTCAGAAAGTGCTTATGATCAAGAAGAGAAAAACATGTTGTAAGGTGAATTTTCTAAGTTGGATGAGGGAGGGTCTACACTATCGGTTTGTTCGCGTGGTCGGCTCGGTGTTGCACTGTCTGCATTTGAAGTGTAAGTTAGTGCAGAATTGTGTTAAGCATTTTACGTCACAGTAGCTATTCGTGTAATCCCGTGCAGCTCTCACTGGAACGGGCTGTTTATTTTATTTTGCTAACAAGTACCGTCATTTGTAATCCCTTCTCTCACACATACACAGAAAACGGAGCACGACTGTCAACTGTCTGCACAAACCTGCACTCGCTGCCGAACTGGGACAGAAAAGTCTTTGCCTTGGGTTACACTACGTGCATATGTGTTTGCCATGCGAACAGTTGAGATTTAACCTGTGGCACCCAATCGAACGCAAAAGTGCTCAGTAGTTCAAGCAAGCAACCACTCGAATAAACTGCAAGATGCCAGCAACAATTAAATTATGGTAGAAGTCAAAAATGCAGACACAGTTGTTTCAGTAGAAGATATCAGTTGTCTCTTCAATCTGGTGAACTTATATTTGTCAGTTTTGAATCACAAAAAGGACGCCGCTTGCGATTTCTAGCCAGAATATTATCATCAAGAGAAATATTATGCCCGCGAGTTTTGTGAAAGAAAGTGCAAAGGAGAAAGGAGTTTACATATATCCAACAATAGAAGACGTATCTTCCTTCCATTTGGAAGATATTGTGAGCACGTTTAAGCCACCTATAGTTTTAAGGCGCGCTGCTTTGTTTGATTCCTTCATGTTTACTTAAAATTATTTTTCTAGTGTGAAAATTCAATAACCTTAATGTACCAAAAGTCGTACTGTATGTTTACATTATTGAAATTTTGTACTTTAAAACCATCTTTGTAGTACTGGAAAAATATTTAAAGGCCAATTTCTGTCTCAACGAACCGCAATAGCCACATCATTTGAGACTAACCAAATAATTATGTTTATGTCTCAAGTCACCCCATATAACGGGGTGACATGAGACAATGCGTTCCAATTTATAACCAATGTGTTTCCGACGAATAAAAATTGTTAATACCATATATCCAATCATAAATGAGTATTTGCACAAATAAATATCAAATACCCTTCCAAAACTAATTTATAAAATGTCCAAACCTGAGCAAACATTCGAAACCTGTCTCAAGTCACCCCGTTTGACGGTATAAGTTTTGGTCGCCCTGTATGAGTACGAGCAAAGTGCGATAATTTCTTTTTCTTTCCTCTCATGATGGGATGTGGCACCATCTGGTGGCACTAAGCACAACCATAAGTTTTTGCGCTGAGAAGTTAAAAGCAAGACAAGTTCCGTTTCGGCTTTAGGTTAGTGTCTGTTTTGTCTTTGTGCTAATCAGTCGTTTTGTTATCCAATGCTGGTGATGTAAATTTCAAGTTTCTTTAAAGATTCAAGTTGTACTTCTTGTTTAGAAGAAGATATATTCTTTTTGTATACTGTGTAATTGTTTTTGTGGTTACAATGTGTATAGAAGTTTCACTTTATATGTAATGGTATTTGGGGTAGTGAAACTAAATATATTTAGAAGTATATACGCCTACTTATTATCACATGAGATTCTAGATGATGGTTGACAATATGTTTTTACGGTGAATCTATAGTATCTGCATGCACCTCATCCTTCTTTCTGGTTAGGCTTGTCTCTAGGATATGCATGCTTCTAGATTGTCTATGTCTAACTAATATAGTAAAGTTATTTAGTTACCTTCAGAATAATATATCTGGTTTGAATTAGTAGAATTGGAACTAATACACTTCAACGTCTACAGGTTTCTTTTGTTTCAAATTCATCGAAATGACAAGCTGGGAAGTGGTATGCCTATGTCGTAATGCTCATTTTGCAGTTACTCATGGAGGCAGAAGCGGCGTCCACCAGTATCTACAAAGCCAATGAAATAAGAGTGCTGAAAAGACTGAGTTCAGTTAAAAATATCACCTTTTCCAAATTTTCGATGCCTCTCATAAATAGTAATTTAATTTTCCGAACTCATACAGTACAACTAACTCATTTGTCAATTTTTTTCAGTGAGAGAAAATCAACACTGTAATTCATCAATTACACTGATATGCCCCAATGCTAGAGTCTAGCAACAACTCAACTCAGCATTTGTGGTGCCCGCCATACCGGCGTACTAGATTGATTTAACCTGGAGCGCGAGTATTTTTGAAGTAGTTAATTATTACTTAGTAAGAATAAATTCATATTTAGTATTTGTTTTATTATAAAAATAACGTACTTAGTGAAATACTAACTGCTATTTTGAAATTTTTTATAATAAAAATTTACTCCGAAAATTTGTAATAAATGAAGAAATAAACAACTAACAAAATGAAAGTAAATAAGTAGAATGAAAATAAAATCATAGTTTTCGAAAATTTTGTGCTTTACTATTTTCCCTGTTTCGATACACTCGCGCCCGAAATGAATGGCGCCCTGTTCGGAGGAACAGTTCGAACACCCCTTGAGCCGACTCTGGAAAAGCAATCGAATCGATGCAAGTGAAGCGCTTGTTGCTTGCTTATCATCATGTGCGTCATGGCAAACGTTTTTGCGTGAACGGCTGTTTATCAACACTAATAAAGAGAATTTATGAACCAAAATTTTCTTCAAAACGTCCTTGTTCCGTTCCTGCCATCCTTATGTCTCGTTTTTGTCTCGCGAAAATATGGTCAGCCTATAGTTTATTCATCCTTATATTTATGTTAGCCGAATATCAGAATTCAATCAGCGTTGCCTGAATCGTAATCGTACATAATATCAAAGAAGGGAACCGTTTGTTACTTAACCTTATCTAAGCTACGTATTCAAATCCCATTCGCAATATTCATATCCTTCACATGATTCGATAATTACTTATTGCAAGTTTACATACTACTCGTTTTACCAGAGTAGGTATGTAACACTTACATACGACATACCCGAGAAATATAATTATAAAATTTCAAAATAAGAATAAATTTAAAAGAAATACATCACTATCAAACAAATCTCCTTTAAGAAAAATACTCCAAATTAATACATCATAAGCAAGTAACACTCCAGAGACCATATGGTTTTCCTTTCCTGTAGTCACATCGAAAACTAGAAATTTCATAATAGAAGCTTTTAAAAAAGTATTAGGATTTCAGTAGAATTCCCAGAGTAAAATGCCAAATCAAAAAGAAAATTGTTACCATGGAGAATGCTAATAATGCAATATATATAAGAATTAGCAGTTATTTATGCAGGGTAACTATTGTTCCGAATAAATTTTTGATTATTTGAGTTGGAGTAAGAACATGAGCCAGCAGGAGAACGCTTTCCATAGTTGTATACTAGAGACTTAGTGGGTCATTCTATTTTAATCCTATTTTCGTCACTGCCTTAATATCCCATTTGTTGTATGTGATATATATATATATATATATATATATATATATATATATATATATGTGTGTGTGTGACTTTTGTCAATGTATGCTTTGCTATTGTAAAATCTCTCTTGAGGCAAACTGGAGTCCATATTAGGAACGTTTAAGTAAAGAGATTGTAGATGACGCCATGTGGTTCGAGAAGAAAACATACACCGACCCGTTCGATCGAAAGCAGCACTTCAGTGCAGGAACGTGAATAGGTTGGGGCAACCAGGGCAGGACCCACGGGCTCAGGGGACCCAGTCGGCTCTGTCTTTAATATCCGGAAAACGTAAACGTGTGATCCTGAAATTAAGGGGAATTTTAATTCCCTCTGATTTTTCAGCCTCCAGATATACAGTACTAAAGTAACTAAATTATTATTAACCCTTAATACCGCAAGGTGTGTCCAATGGACACATAGTGTTACTTTTTTTAAAGCTGTATATTTATTATTCTCTGAATTTTATTTTCCTTCTAGCTATGCTCCTAACTATTCAGTAGTGTTATAATACCAAAGTAGTTTGATACTTCCTTTTGCTTTCTGGAGCATATGGCCCTAGTAAAACGTTTAGTGCGCTAATGCCGCAATATGTGTCCAATGGACACACATTTAAAATATATTAAAAATTGCATTTAAAATTGCATTTACTAATCATCAATCGTTTATCATTCCCCTCGTTCCTCCTTACATTTTCATTCATTCATTCATTCTTTTTACATTTTTTATATTTCACGTTTAGCAATACATCTGCTGGATGTAAGTATTTCCTTGACAGAGGTAGCTGGCAATATTGTTATGCTCTTATATACATTCAGTTGTTTCCCCTAGCTATTGGCGGTGAAAGTTATTCCAGATTATTTATACAATGAAGGGCTGCTTTTTGTGTTTATGAGTAAACTGTTTACGTAAATATGTCAAAAAGATAACTGAACTCAGCAGAAATCGAACAAATACTTGCAGCTGATGAATCGTGTTCAGATTATAGTATAAATTCAGATGAAGAATTTGTCTGTGATGAAGCAGTTGAAAGTGACTCGAGTGAGACGGATCACGTGAGTGCTGCAAGTGAGGTCGAGGATCAAGAACGGACAGTGATATTGACATTCTAGTACCTTCTTGTTCAGGTGCAAATGAGTATATAAGTAAAAATCGTACTCGTTGGAAGAAGGACGCTCCAGCTGCTACCAAAATAAAAGCGCGACTGTGAGAAAAAATAAACCTTTTGTTCCTGAAGAACTGAAGCCAAACAAGACCAGAAGTGAACAACCATCTATTTTTGGGTTTACAAGTGATTTTACATTAGTATCATACTGTCCCAAAAGTCTGTTATCCTTTTGTCAAGTATGCACAACACTAACGATATTGTAGTTGAGAAAGAAAGCAAAACCGGAAATGATACTGTATTATAATGAATCAAAAGGAGGGGTTGATACTCTAGATCAATTAGTACACTGCTACTCATGCAAAAGAAAAACCAATCGATGGCCTTTGGCAATTTTTATGAATCTTTTGGATGTATCAGCTGTTGCCGCCTATGTTGTGTGGTTGAACATCAGTCCTCAGCGGAACGTAAGAAAAACGAACTCGAGAAGCCATATGTTTCTCGTCGAGTTGGCAGAATCGTTGGTTCTCCCTCAAATCCATCGAAGAAGGAAATTAGGACTGCAGAGACCTATTCTAACAGCAATCGATGTAACAGGAGGTGTTCCAGTAGCCCAGTCAGATGTATCATCCACAGGTGTTGATACAAAGAAACCTACGCCCAAGAGATGATGTTATATGTGCGACTCGAAGAAATGCAGAATGCAGAGACAAGTGTGTGATATTTGCAAAATGAATGTCTGCTCTGAGTATTCAAGTGTTATCAGTAAGTGCCTGCAATGTGCCAAATGAAAGTCTGACAGAACATGTACAACAATTCGCATGTGATGTAACTGAATATATCCAAAACATATATATGAAAAAGCATTTGTGTGTTTAGTTTCTCTAATGAATCCTGTGTGTCAGCTAGTACTAGGAGATGGAAACACTGAATATTTCATGTTTTCACAAGGATGGGTTATGTTTGCACATCAAAAGGTAACAGTGTCAATGACGTACCAAAACATATCTATTCAAGAAAATATTTGTGTTTAGTTCTTCAAATAAGTCGTGTATATAAGATAGTATAATAGTTGGAAACACTGAATATTTAGCTTATACAAGAACGTAATGATATATATTTGTACTGAATTGCATTTGTAAAAAGTTTAATGAACAAATTAAATAAAGAAATTACGTTTTACAAACGAAATGAGGTCAAAATTCGGTATGTGTCCACTGGACACACCTTGTGGTTTTGTGTAACTAAAATACCTTGCGGTATTAAGGGTTAAGCAAAGAATAATACTTATTTTGTTCCCAGTTCTTTTTTGTTAGCATTTGTTTCACTTTTCTCCTTTTAAAAAAAGGGAAAATATGTGAAATGTCCGTTGAATGTCCCCACCACCATTTTTCAACATCCACGTAAGAAACAATACAAGTTTTTAATAGGAAATTTGTGAAAAATCCAAATCTTAATGTAGAACATAAATAATGAAACTAGTTAGCAGAAAATAAAATTTTAAGGTTATTTTGATGGTTTATTTGAGGCGAAAATCTTGTTCCCGGGTCTTTAGGTTACCTCCATGCAATATCATAAATATTACCAAAAACATACTAAAATTTTTTTGTATGTCCAGTCTCTAGGTCGAGAAAGTGAAGCTCAAAGCAGCCATTTTGTGAGTGATATGTTGATTAGTGGGTGCACAGTTACATAATTGAAAATTCCTCACAAGCTTCGAAAAATTGGTGCGTGGTCCTTGACTCATGGAATACATGGTGCTCCTTGACTTTGTAAACTCCATGTATTTGCTAACTTTATTATTTAAAATGATAAAACTGTTTTTTCAATTGGTTCTTGTTAAAATAGTCATTTTCCTTCTAAAGACGAAGTCAATGGATACTATAATCTTCTAGCTTTAAATACAGGCTAGGTGAAGTACACTTTTGTAACCTCCATGGTTTTCATGCAGCATGGAGGTTACTCTAATGAACAGTTCATGATTTTATCATTAAAATTAGTTATGATGAATATTGAATTAAAATTTAACGAAAAGTTATATATAAATATATTTAATGTTGAATTGTAACATTTGTACCAAATGTTGTGTCTTCCCTACTAGCACACTTTGTTGGAAAAAGTTTGGGCCTGAGTTGGGGAATTGTTATACGGTTTGGTTGGACAACGGAAGGGAATGAGAATTTTTCTGGGGGCTGGCACCTTCCACCCCTGCCTCTTAGCATGCTTTCGACAGATTAAGTTGTGAACTCTTGGGGCGTGCAACACGTACATCTTAATACTCCTTAACCTGGGGCAGGCTTGTCCCTAGAAATTGTTGGATTGCCGGGATTCCGGCATTCCAAGAATCCCCTGTGTTCCTTCTGACGAGACAACTGGTGTTGCGAGACGGTCTTGGACCAGGCATCCAAGGGTAATCCTAGTCTTGGTTCCTAGTTGGAACTTGTAGCTGGGGGAGTCCCTATTTACCTATATACTTTATTTTACAAAAGAACATTCAAACACATTTAGACGACACAGACATCACAGGACAATACAACACATAACTTGAGTGGCTTATTCTTCTTTTCTCTCCTGCAATGATATAAGAAAAGTAAATGATTAGTAGTCTTCTTCTTCTCCATTTTTGGCTTGTCTCACTAGTCATCGCAGTAGGACTTGTTCTTTTTTTTCTATTTAGGGCTAGTTTTTCATTGTCTGGTTAAAGTACAGGTTAGCTAGTAACTAACAGTTAAACTCTAACTGGTGGTTTACCCGTTTTTCAATGTCTAGTTAAGGCATAACCAACAGTTAAACTGAGCAAACTGGTAGTTAAATTAACCCGTACTTCTACCTCCAGTTAACGCGCTAACTGGATGTTTTAAAAAAGTTTGGCAATGGCCACCTGTGAAAGATGTTGCATATGATTTTAGATTCATCCTCTTCCGATGAAGAGGATGATAGAATTGTATTAGAACACATAAAGAAAACATCATAGTTCTTCTACCCAACTTTTTAACATCTTTTTTTATTATTTTTTTTTTAAATTCAGATTCAGTTAGGTGCGGTACGAAAAATTTTGTTTTGTGCTGGCTGGGGCATGAAGTCAGTTTGTGTTTGCACTCCCTAAAAATGTAAAAGTTACAAGAATGATGGAAGTGTGTGGTGTTGAAACGCGATGTTTACTTTTGGAGCTCCAAAAATGTAAAATTTACAGAAGAAATTTAATATTTTCAATTTGTGTGTAAGCATTGAAACGGAAAATATAACGAAGGTTGTAGTGATGCAAATGTGAAAAAGCAAAAACAGTGTCTGGGAGTTTATTTGATTTCGAGTTGAGAGTGCACATTGAGTGAATGTTAAAAGGCAGGTGCATTGCGTATAATGAAAACATGTTGTAAGGTTACTTTAACTGCCTTTGCTACTCGACATGTGTCCGTGATTTTTCTATCAAAATACGTGTCATTCATAACACGAAGTATGAATATTAAGTAGGTCGTTAGTATTCTTGCGCATGCCGCCATATTTGTATGTGTTGATCAACAAGAGTGCTTATTTAACAAAATAATAATAATACATGATATTTAGAAACGCTTTTTGGATTTCTAGTTGTAGCTAGATGTTATGTGTGAATTATTTACAAAGCAATGAGTGGTGCTGAACGTATACATGTATCAGTAGTTCACGGAAGCTGTGATCCCGAAAGTAAATAATATCCATATGATTGTGAGACAAACTCATAATATTCCCCAAACGATAATGATAATAGAAAAACGATCATCTTTACTTGATGACTGGCAGCTTCCTCAAGTTATTGACCCATGTGTACAAACTATACCACTCATTCCCTTGCAAATAATTATTACTGACTCATCTATAAACTCCTAGTGCCAGAAAAACGAAAAGTGTCACGAAAAGCTGTGTCATTATTATTTCGTTAAATACTCAATCCAGTTGGTCAACACACAAACATGGCGGCGTGTGAATACTAATAGCGACACTTCGATTTATGAATGACACTACTTTTCTACGAAAAATCATGTACGTGTCGAGTGAGTGAATACGATTATTTAAGGTCAGGTTACAAAATTGTGTTCATTATACGCGATGCGCATGACGTTTGTCATATACTCCATGTGCTGATTCCCAACACGCAACCACATAAACAGTCCCAACTAATTTTTGCTCTCATTTCATACTTCCATGACTCGAAGCTTCGTTAAATTTTGGAATTCAACACTTCCACTCGAGTTAGAAATCTTACATTTGTGCTGTAAATTTTAATCTTTTTGTCAGTCATTAAGTAAAGTTTACCCAGCAAATAATAAAGCTAATGGAAACAAGATGATTAAATATCTCTTTACCCCACTTCGTGAATTATTTACAAGGGAATGAGTAGTGTAGAATGTACACATTGATCAGTAGCTGGCGGACGCAGGGGTTCCAAAAGTGAAGTTTATCCATATGATTATGAAGCAAACATAATATTCATAAAATGATAATGAAAAACAATAATAAAATTTTTAAACCTTACTCTACTTTTCACCTTACCATATCCCTTTTTCCTTGCGAGAGTACTAGTTGCGGGTAACAAAAGTTTAAACATTCATATTCAATTTCATGAAGTACATGAACTTCACTGACTACCTGTTGTGTGTTTTTTATAATTACTGTGAAGTATATAAATACAGAGATTCTGTTAGACCATCCAATGTGTAACCTCCGAAAATTCTTGAGTACAACCTTAATTGTTTTTACAATTAAAAATAAATAGGAAGAAAACTGCAAAACTCTGTTTACAAGCTCTAATTTTGGCTATACCCTCCCAAACTGAAAATCTTAATTGCTTTGTTAGTTGCAACCTTGCGAAATAAAACGCATCCAAAAACCGATGAAATTTGTTCTCTGCCTATGAACTCTTTCATGAAAAATCATTAATTTCAATTACTGTATTTCTTGCTTGTCATTGCTTGAAATCGCGCTCATGTTCTTCGAACTACCTGTTAAGTTCCGCTTTACTTTACTTTATGGGCCGCAAAAAACGTAAAATTTACACGAGAAATGTAACATTCCTAACGTGCCTAGGTGTGTTCAAATCCTAAATGTAATTTTTGAAATGAAGGTGTAAAATGAGAGAGAAATAGGGAAAGGTGCTAGGGACCATTTACTTTCTTCCGCGTTGGGGGTTAATACATGAATGTTTTAGAACCCCGTGTACATCGTGTATAATAAAAAGCATCGAACTGGACTTCAACTAGCCCCTCTTGACTGACCCGAGATACTGTCCGTGTTTTCTGTGGCAAAATGCGTGTAATTCATAAGACGAAGTTTCGCCATAAATCCTCACGGGACTATGCTTATTATATGTTGATGAACTTCATATTAATGAAATGATCATGGCATATAGCTTTTCGTAGCATTTTTTGGAAGCTGGGTTGCCGGTAGGTGTTTATAGAAGTGTGTGTGGTAATTGTTTGCAAGGAAATAAAGCATATAGAACCTTACATATACGACGGAAGCTGCGGCCATAACTTGGAGTTTATCTATTTTCCCAGAGTGTATAAGGATATGCGGGCCAACGATCTAAAACCGTCACGCCTACGTAAAAATAAGCTTTGTAAACTTAATTTTGTATTTGCGATTTTTAGTAACTGAATTCGGTCCGTCACGATTATGAATGCGATGTTAATTAAAATTCAGATCCATGCACAAGCCGGGATTCGAATCCGGGACCTTCGAGTCGCTTACGTAGCCCCCCAACCCACACGGCTACCAGGTCGGCGTCACATGTACGTTTTTTTTATAATAGTAACTCAACTCTTTACATATGTGTGCTTACTACCTTATTTCTTTATTCCACAAATCTCTTAATGCAATCAAACATTCATCTTCAGAAACTAGCGAATTTGATGCGTATTTTGTTTAAAACTTACTGTGCTATCCTCTATGCTACTGTTTTCATAATTCCTGAACAACTCCCTAGATGGCGAAATAGTAGAAATCCATTGCCAACCGTCGCACTGTTCCCACTAACCAAAAGTTAAGTAACCAACAGTTAAAAAGCAAATGAAAAACGGATATTAAAGTTAGAGTTCAGGTTAACTTTAACTAGCAGTTAGTTAACTGGAAAGATAACTGGACAATGAAAAACTAGCCCTTAGTGACTGTTGTTTCCTCTAGTTGTTAAATTGTTTCATTTCCTTCTTCCATTCACTCTTCACTCACTCACTTATGGGATTGTCTTCTTCAAACCTAGAAGATATGGAGAATAGATGCGGTGTCCGCATCCACACGCCTTAATATTTTCACTTCACATTCGCACGTACTCACGGTATAGATTTCACCTGGTTCCCATTCACTACTCAACAACACCTATACAGCGTCCGCTGCTGCGCTTCCAGCAACGCGCTGACTTGCTGCTGGTTTCCAGCAGCCACACAAATATTCCAATTTATCAAGTCTTTTACTTTGTACACATATTGTTTTTCTTTGTTTTTATGTCAGACGTGTTGTCGGTTGTCTCAATCGCGGACGACGCGGTTGTCGCGGTCGCCACGAAACCGGGGAGTTTGGTTGACGCCGTGCCCTGAGACCCCGATCTCCTTCCACAAATCTCTTCCTGTGATAAGATTACACTTTTGTCGCTACCTCCCGGAGGACTGCCTCTAGCTCTGGATTTCGCAGAGCTGCGACTGTCCTGTCCCCCAGAAGTGCTCGTTATTCTTCCACTAATTGGACTGTTTCTCCGCATCTTAACACCATATGGTCTGGGGTTGAAACTACACCACAGACTCGGCACAGGTTATCCTCGACGAGTCCAAGATCTCTCAGCCTCTGCCTGTACGGGCCGTGAACAGTTATTAGATGTAGTAGGCCTCTCTCTATTTCCACTTGCATCTTCATCCTCTCAGAAACGTCTGGAAGGATACTATGAGTTCTTCTTGCTTTATGTATATTATCCCAGAATGTTTGCCACGCACTGGTCAGAATCTCTTGTATTTCGCCTCTGTTTTCCGCTTGTTGATGTATTATCTGCTGTATCCTGTCTTGCCTTCCTTTTATGAGCCAGTACGCGGCGCCCATTCTTATAATTTGCAGGTGCATGGGCCTGGTCGCGATAGAGAATTGGAGTGCTCCATCGGAGTGGTTCTGTACGCTCCTGTCAGTCTGAGTACTAGCTGTCTTTGTACTCTGTTTATGATTGTTTGTTGTTTCACATCATCCATCCGGTGGCTCAAGACGCTGGTGGTATATCCTACTATGGATCTGATTATGACGTCATGGTACATCCTTATTATTTTCATAGGTACTTTAAATTCGTTGGTTGCTATATTTACAATTTTATGAGAAACTTTTATTGCATTATTTTTTACTGTATTTACGTGGGATCTAAAATTAATCTTTTCGTCTAAAATTACGCCTAAGTATTTAAATTCCTTTACTCTTTTGATTGTTCTGCTGTTTACTTTTATTATCGGACCACTGTTGAAGTTCATGTTTCCTTTAAATGGAACATGTTTAGTTTCCTCTACTGATATAGTAAATTTATTATTTTTGCACCATGACGCCAAATAATTTATTATTTTTGCACCATGAAACATTATATCCCAAATAATTTCCATCACAGATCCCTGGGGTCATCCTTAGTGATTTTGCAATGGTTCCTTCAGTCGTGTCCTGAAAGTAAATTCTTAGAACCATCTATGCAGATGAATTCATTCCTAAATTATTAAGCTCCTTTAGTACTCCCGGCCACCAAACATTATCAAATGCGCCTGCTATATCAAAGAAAATTCCTGTTACATACTTACAGTTGTCTTGTCTGAGATTATTTATAGAATGGCAGATTCCGTTGATCGAATCCTCGGTCGACTTCCGTCGTCGAAAGCCATATTGTAATATACAGTTTTATATGTTCTCTCTTTTTTCGTTTATGTTTGATGCTAAAACTTTTTCGAAAATCCTGCTGATAATGTTAAGTAGGTAAATCGGTCTGTACGATTTAGGATTCGACCTAGGTTTATCATTTCCCTTTAGTACAACCACCAGATTTGCGATCTTCCGCGGTTTAGGGAAGTTTCCTTGCCTCAGACATTCATTTTAAAGTCTCGTCAGGTAAGATGTCCAAATTTCCATAGAATTTTTATATATATCTCCTTTAAATTCATCTGGAAAATGCCTTTTTTGTTTTTATTGCGGTTGCAACTTCATAATTTGTTATCGTTGGTGGATTTAAGTCTATGTTCGTGTCCTGGATATGCCTTACTTCATTTCTAACTATCTGATTTTCTTAATTATCCTCATCTATGTTGTCATCTGGGAATAATTTTGTAAATAATATTTCCATTGTTTCCTTCCAGGTTTTTGTATGTGATCCGTCTTCCCTTTTTAGAGTGTTAAATACTGCTTTAGTTTTAATTTTGTTCATTACTATTTTGTAGGGCATACCCCACAGATCCGTGCTAAGATTTTCTTCCACAAACTTACTCCAGGTATTCTTTTTAGTGTTGTAAACTTCTTTTTCATATTGCTGCTTGATTTGCTGACATTTTTCGAGCCTTGTCTGTGGTCTCCAGCCGCTTTATAACTCTTCCTACTTGCTTTTGGTTGTCGTTTTAATTTTATTAATTTCCTATTCCAGAATGGTCTCTTCTTAGCCTCATTTATATTTGGTGGTGTAGAACTTTTAGTTGTATTTGTTGTTGTATTTTCTGGGTTAGTTGCCAATTCGCCAAGGTTTATTTCATGTTCAATTTGTGGGAGTGTTAAATTTCTTTTCATCTTTTTCATATTTCATTGTTTAACGTTATTTATATATATCATCTTCTTCCTGCGTTATTTCGTTATTCTACTTAAATCGATTTCAAAGCTGATGATAGCATGCTGACTTGTAATTTCTGAATCCTGTACCCTCCAGTTTCGGATCCATTGATGTAAATTACCTTTTGACATTTTTACGCCTATATTGCTCTCCGCTCCAGCTCTGCCCTGAAATGTTGGTGGTTGATCTGCTATGTTGTGAACTGTTAGGTTATACTGATTTATTATATCTTCATATTTTTCGTCATTTTCATCCGTTCTAAGGCAGTGCCACAGAAAGATTTTGCATTAAACTCTCCCAAAACTAATATATTATCCCCTAAATTTCCCCCTAATATTTCCTCTAATCTATTTGAGAACCCATTCACTGAAATGTTAATGGCATTATAATGAGAGCACTAATCTCAGCAGGCATTCCTGCAGTACGAGAACCTATTGGATGTAGCAGAACAGACAGTAAAAGACCAGATGGGATGACTCTGTTACCATGGAAGAGAGGTAAACCGTTAATTTGGGACTTCAATTGCTCAGACACATTCGCTCCTTCCAACCTCCCTTTTTCCTCAATCCAGGCGGGAAATATCGCCAGTCGAAAAGAAACGAAAAACAAAATATAATAATCTTGCACAGAAGTACTATTTCATACCCATTGCTATCGAATTCATGGGGAAAAGAAGGTCTCAACTTCATAAAAGAAATAGGTAAGCGTATCACACAATCATCTGGTGATGATAGAGCAATCAACTTTCTTATCCAAAGAATAAGCATGGCAATTCAAAGAGGTAATGTAGCTTCAATCCAGGGAGCCATACCCAAAGGCAAGGAATTAGATGAGATATTCCTACTGTAATTTTGATTTATTTGACGGAACGTTTGCCACTTTCCATAATTATAAGTAGGTAACCGTTAACATGAAGCCTACCGTTGTAGCAGATGAAATGTTTCCTGAAAGAGCTGGACCATACATGCAGATGGAAGAGGTAGGAGGCTCTGATGGCCTGTTAATCTGTATGGCGGCAAATGAGAAAGCAGTTCATACAGACTTTTTCAATGATTTCGAAGACATAGTTGATGATGACGATCTGCAGCGATTGTGATGGTGGCCTTCCGAATCTTCTGAACTTAATTTCTTTGCCAGAAATTATGTTTCTATATATTTATACTTTTTAACATGCAAATATGTATTACGTAAACTATTTATATAATTTACATTATTCACTGAAATTGAAAATTGGCAGATGTAACGGCTGTTTTGGGATTTTTTGTTTTATGCTGTGCTGTGAACCTTATTATAAGCAGTGACATCTCATGTAATTAATGAGAATTAATTGCGTGATAAGATGTAAGAGGAATATCACTGCTACTAATATAACGTCTTGCTAATATCTATCAGGTTTAGTAATAGGCACAGCTCACTTATGTGTCAACAAATTTGAAACGAGAGAATAATCTATCTTTGGCCCTTTCGTTTGTTTCGCATGCCAAAGGTTTTATCTACTGGTTAATAAAGCACAAGAATAACCTGAATCTAGTAATTGATCGTTATATTATACTGAATTAGTAACCTTGTTCCGCAACAAAAAGGTCTTTCGCTGTACCGTGATATACTTGTGATCAGTAGTTACGAAACTGTCTGCAGGTAAATGGTCTTTCTTTCAATATGTTGACTTTACTTGTTAACCTTTCGATTCACATCAAAAAGGTCTCTCGCGGTCCATTGACTTATAAGTAATTTATAGAAGTGCAAGTATTCACATCGAAAAGGTCTCTCTAAGCCCAATATTTCATAAGACCATCTAACCAGAGCATTGTAAGGTTACCTCTACTCGACTAATGGTAATTGCTAAACAAAATTAAACCTAAAATTGTTTGCATGTCGTATCAACAACTTATTCCAGGTCGTTCTTTCTTTCTCAAATTTTCAACACGTTTCAATAATTTAAACTAACGGCCATATCACCATACAAAAGATTAATCAATATATTTTTCGCAGCGAACTACGAATAACACAAGGCATTCGGAGGACTCTGTAAAAGCAAATTAAACACAAATTTATGATTTTAGCAACTAAACTGCGCATAGAAATGCCATAAGCTCTATCACTCTGATTCTCAATTTAATCGGTGGATATATTAATTAATTTCATATCAAAATTTCTCTACTTTTCCTGACACAAATTTGTATTTTTTAGTAATACTATGATATCGTATAACCAGGCGAATAAAGCACTTTAATCGTTTTGAATCACTAATTAGGTATTATTATTTCCTCAAAAATCAGAATATCTTTCTTATTCAATATCTACCATAAAAGTGAACAGAAAAGATCCCCAATTAGTTTCCCTCAGAATTTTTTTTTCAAGGAATCGAATCAATTATACCCAAATTAATTCTCCCAATTCCATCTACCAGTTTACTCTAAATACCACCAATTAAAAATATCCACATGCATCCATATACCACCATTTACTACATTGGAATCCCTTCAATTAGCCAATTGAAGAACCCAAGATTCCTCCAACATACTCTAATCCCTTTTGGTTCACCAAAATCCCTCATGCATAGAACAAAAAATTTCCCTTTTTTCCCATGCGCCAGTTAATAGGTTAATGCCATGTTAACTAGCTACTAGAAATTTAGTACTTACAATTAAAAAAGAGAGAAATTAATTTTGCAACTATTCTACTCCCAGAGGAGAAAAAATAATAGGGATAGGCACAGAATTATATTAGAAGTAATTGTTTCCGACTTACTCCACCCAAAATTCAGCCGTAACAATTCTACTGATCCCCTTGTATTCACCCTGAATAGATTCGCTCTCTTACTCTACTCCCGGAAATTCTATTTTCTACAGAATTAGAGATAGGAAAATTTATGACAATACATCTTCAACGAATAGCAATGAGAACACAAAATTATATTTTTACGAACAATCACAAATAAACACTATTTTGTCAGATCTTGTACTCAGGCCTCGAGCAACTTAATCAGCGTACATCTCAAAAAATGCATAAAAATATTAATTTCAAGAAACACACGCTCGGCCGGTACTTGAAATCAATAGACTAAGGAAAATCCAGCTCCTTTTGTGAGCTTCTATTTCTCCCTCTCTCCCCCTCTCTCTTATTTCCTTGAGACAACAATATTCTGTTGCGTTTTAAATGAAAATACCACAACATATTTCCTACCTGGCGACCAATTCATCGGCTTATCTTTTAAGCCACAAATTACAACATTTATAAGTACTAGAATTAAATTCTCCATTCGATCCTCTTATTTATTCATAAAAATTATTTACAGCCGATGGCCGCTATTGTAATCCTATTATAGTTTCCGTAACCTTTCTTTCCAACTGACCATCTGGAAGCCTCCTCGCGACTGACTGCCGGGCGAGAAAACTTCGCTTCCCTAACCCATTCTCTTTATTCCCAGAAGGACGGAGGGGAACGGAGAACAAAAAAAAAGTGCAGTCAAAAAATGTGAGCGCTTGCTCAACTTTCGTAGCTTGGGGGCAAACGAACTTTCAGAGTCACATAGCTTTAGACATTTCTTTGCACAAAAAGCAACATCTTTTTATTTTAAAGAAGTCTTGCAAGAACTAAGAAAGAAAACATAAAGAAATTAATTCAAATAAGTAAATAAACACAAGTACACAATACACAATTTAAATATACGAACAATAATTACTTCGTTTCCTAAAAGAAAGAAGAAGGATTAAATACAGAAATTATTTACATCATCTTTCAAATTAAATAAAAACTCGATAAACTATGTTTATGTGCACATTTACCTAAGACTATAATGACTTAATTAATTAGATTGGCCAATCTTTCAACTAACACATAATATACAGAAATTGTACACATTTACCTCACTTTACAAAAAATAACTCCGTGTAGTGAGAAATTCATTACACAGTACATATTTACAAGAGTTATTATTCTACTGTTTATTGGTATTCTTATAAGTTGGATCCATCTGCAGGTATTTTGAGTGTCTATCTATTTGTGCTACTAATGATAATGATTTTATATTGTATATATGTATAGAATGTGGGTTCATATATCTCGTAGCACACCTAAAATTGTGGCCGGTGTAGTATCTAAGACTCATCCGTCCATTTCAAACTTACACAATACAAATGGTTAGAGAACATCAGAGACTTCGTCATATTACTATCAATGTAATTTCAAAAGCGTTATACATACAGTATCAACAATGTCAACATCACGTTGACATAACATTACATTGAACAAATTATATATTCTCCACATATAATGAACTACTGCAGTACATCTCTTTATAATTACTTGAAGGCCAACCTATTGCTGGAAACATAAATCAATAAAGTGTAGAACGAAAACATAAATTGAGTAAATCTCACGAGTATCCTTTACGACATCCAAACTAGAAGAATCTAGCATAATTTATATACAAAAAACATAAAGCAGTAACCATAAACTTATGACCAAAAAGGGTTTAACATTTCCAAGTCTGCTAAGAAAATCATTCATTATTATCAGTTCTAAAAGTTCATAAAATACAATATCACACGTTTATTTTCTTATTAAGGATCACCACAGCCACCATCGGATTTGGATCTTCCGGCACCAGAACCATTGCGTCAGTTCTCATTCCAATCAATCTTCCCTTATTTATATAGGGTTCCTGAAGGCATGCTATATTCAGCTTCTCTTTATCGTAGTATAGCCTAAGTTCTTGGGTGGCTAATTTTGATTTGTCCAGATTTACCTGGACTATTCGAAACATTTCTGGTTAAGGCTGTCTTGTTTGGACATAACATGTTGGGAATTTTTCCGTTGGGATATACAGATAATGGAGCAACAAAAAACCCATTTGGTTGGCCCGTCGGTCTCCCAACAGCCCTCCAACACTAACCCTACCATCAACACACAATTAACCAACAAACTATATATCGAGGGTTGACCATTCATACCTCGTATCTTCAAATTTTGTATCCTTCTCTTGTTGTTGTATAATTAGCGAAATTAAATAAATTGACGGACTTTTCAGCTGAAACTTCGTAACAAATAAGCGGTCAATTTGGTTTATTTGTTACGAAGTTTAAGCTAGAAAGTCCGCCAATTTATTTCCTTTCAATAATTATACAACAACAACAGTAGGATATAAAAATTGTATATACGAGGTATGAATGGTCAACCCTCGATATACAGAGTGAATGAAAATTCATACCTCCTATCTACAATTTTTTAAACCTACAGTTGTTGTTGTCTAATTATTGAAAGGAAATAAATTGGCAGGTTTTCTAGCTGAAACTTCGTAACAAAGAATCAAAATTGACCGTTTGTTTGTTACGAAATTTCAATTGGAAAGTCCACCAATTTATTTGCTTTCAATAATTAGACAACAACTGTAGGTTACAAAAAATGTAGATACGAGGTATGAATGGTTTATCCTCGATATACAGAGTGAATGAAAATTCGCGTCCGTGTTGATTTTCATTATTCCTTGGCCCATTCTACCATAAAATAGGGCGTACTCTTTGAATTCTTCCCTCCATCCAGCGGTGTGTCGGTATTAAGACAAAAAAAACACGCTACAGGTTATAATATATATATTTTTAACTATTTTGTTTTTTGAACTACAATCTACTTGCCTGCTTGTTTCAGACTTAGATGTAATGCGTCAGGGGGCCAAAATAACCTTTAACTTATTTTATGACTTCTACACTTTACGAGAAATTTAAGCTGATGAAGGGTTATATTATCTATTGAGCGACTACCCTAGTGGCGAGTAGTCTCAAGTTCAAAATCCTTTCACACAGCTGGAAAGAAAATTTGGCATTATACCCTATCTAAAGTCTTTTACTGTTTCCCTTTAACTAGTCGATTTGTCTAAGGGTGTCAAGGAATAAGATTACAGTCTCCGTGGGCGCGAAGTTTAACTTGAACGACTAATTAAATTATAGCAACTTTTCTTGAAATTATCACACAAACTAGGTTCTGAACTAAACACTTTCTAGTTACTGAATCTGGTAAAATATATGCCAGCGCTATAGTTACTTTTCAAAAATAAGTTGTAGCCGTTAAAAAATACCAAACAAAAGAAATAAAAACATAATATATATATTTATTGTGTGTAGAAATTGGACATATAGATCATCTTACAATGTTTGAATTAAACACTTCATTTAGCTAACTGGTCACAATTTCTTTTCTATTTTACGTTAAGAATTAATATTTTAAGAACTGAGTATCACTTGTAACACGTGCCTCAAAATCAGAAGTTGTTTCTTTGCAATCGTGGTGTATATACATCTTAGAATATTATTTTTTTAAAAGTTAACGTTTCTGACAAAACTATTACTAACGATATTTTCTTCAAGTCCGATGTAAACAAACCATCCACCTTCACAAGCAACCATCTCGGTTTATCTCTGTGTGTGTGTGTGTGTTAGTGTCGTTGAATCTAACGGCAAATTTTCGTGAAAACAATGAAAAATATGCAGTAATTCTGTGAAAGGAGAGCTTCCGATACCACATCATCAGTTGAATCGATAAACACGATCCTCACGTAAGTATATATACCATACGCGTTTTCAAATTCCATTTTAATTTTCACAGCATTTCGAGCAATATACGTATCTGTATTTACTACTCTTGGACTTTCCATAACTCAGTTTCGCACGAGGACTGTTTCCGTCCATTTTGTCTCTCTCTATCGCGATCTCTGAAAAAGCTGAACACCATTTGTTCCTCACGCCGTAAATTTCATCACTGGCATATTAGATAAAGGATTTTTCCTCACAGTACCTATTGTAATAGAGAAAGCAATTAAGAACAAGAATAAGTTAAAAATGATTTACAATGATAAAAGTACAAATCAAACAGAGATTACAGTCAACAGAGACACCTTTAAAACGTATTTAGGATAGAGGTCTGCACGGGCCGGAATTTTTAGCCCGAGTCCGACCCGGTCCGTGAATTTAAAATGTGAAGCACGACATATGTTTTAGCCTTTAGAACCGAGTCCGTGTGATAAAGTCCAGAGAAATTAGGCATATTTCGAGGTCTATCTAGACATTCAAAAGAACAAAACGAAACCTTCTGCAACATATAGTAGTACTTCTTCTTTATTACCCACAAAAAGTCTCAAAGAATCCCGCGTGGGGTTTAGGGGTATTGACGTCATCAATATGACGTCCAGGTGCAAACACATACTTTTCCTTAAACGATAATATATTATCTCGGAAGTAAGATACAAACTTCGTTCTTGCGCCAAATTGAAGATAATAATTAGTCTCAGTAATTGATATGGTGCTTATATGCTGTCGCCATATTTCAATATGGCAGCTGTTATTCCAAAAAACTAGTTTTGCTCCTTTCACTACAAAATTTTAATGGCAAATAACTATGAAACTCTCACAGATACCGAAAAACACCCCAAAATAAAGAAATAAAGGTGGTAGTGCATTACCTAATCTCTCGATGCATTCCCTTGACGAGCATGACTCTTTCCATGCTATGAGTGGGTTCATATGTGTAACATCTCGCTTTTCTCTCCACGCTGATGCGCAAGTGTCACGAATGAAAAGCCATCGTGCCGCTGATGTTGAGTCCTGTGGTCTAACGCAAGTCCAGATTTACCGTCCCCCTGATTTATCTGGCTATTCTATGATCACAGCCTTGAATATACAAGCCCTACAATTGCAGACTGCTACCGTTAATTTAACTCGCCGCTTAAATTTGTTTTGGCTGTCTGTTGAGGTAACCGGATCTAGTTAAAGTTGTTTTATGGAAAATTGCTACTCCACAGGAGAGTATGTCTCAACAGCTGTTGTGCCTCTTCCATTTGTCAACTTGGCTCCCAGCAATCCTACAACCATATTCACATGCCTCCTGTATGCTGCTCAGGAAGGAGAAAAGTATGGGCAAGTTTATACAATGGTCACATTTGATCAACTGCTTTACGCCAAAGCTTCTGATATGGTTCTGAGCGCTCCTCCAGTAAGTTGCCTGAGAAAACTTGTCATTTGCCTTGGAGAATTTAATCTGTTTTTATCATTCTTCAGCTCAATAGGACATGTCATGGTTGGAAGTTGTTTTGAAGAAGTGTGGAATGCAGTATATGCTAAGAATAGTTCGTATGATGAGTGGCAAGGCATGTGCAAGAGCTGTCCGTGCTCTTTACATGATTGGGGAAGCTCTAATTACGCTTTTGCTGCAGATGCACGACACTTCACCAACTAAAGAAGAGTTAAAGACCGGTTACAAGTCTCTTGTGAAGGGCACTACTCCCTACTGCGAGACTCTGGAATCTCAACCAATGAAGAACTTCGTTGACAAACTGGAAGAACTACTGAAAACTACAAGATAATTTGGCCGTACTCAAAGCTTGTGGATTTAGTTCATCGATATGGTAAAGATAGTACGTAAGAGCAGAGAGAAGTGGAGACTGGTACTTACATCTGCAATGTGTTCAGCTCATACTTCCTTATCTTCACGCTGCCGGTCACCATAATTACGCAAAGTCAGCTCACATCTACCTGAAGAAATCTTAAACTTCATTCTACTTTGATCGGGGAAGAATTCAAGAAGTTTGTAACACAAGGTTATATTACCAGTAGGTGTAGTGAGAAGTTTTGGTGTGGCATTTGGAGTGATCTAGCAATTGAACAAGTTTTGATGAGAGTTATGATGAGTAGCGGTGGCCTGAAACGAGGAAGAGGGATTCCACCTTCCACTATTGCTACATGGGTTCACTCTATTCCTGCATCCTCAAGAATAGTGTAAGTAATAGATAAATTTACTGGTGGTCACCTCATCGGTACAGCATATCGAGTTGCGAGAGTCTCGTCAAATCCACGACGCCAGAGATATTTAGTGCTTCATAGACTGGTTCCGGGAACATAGCCCATTCAAGATAACATCTCAACTTTCATCTATATCCACCGGTGTGATTGGGTGACGAAAATGTAAATTGTGATAAGGCACTAGAAGCTGGTATCGCTGCAATCAAGGAGTTAGAAGGGAGTCATTCATTGATATTTATCTTAAACGGAAGTCAACAGTAAAGTCTCTTCCTAGTGTAACAAGATCAGTGACAGTGAGTAGTGATTCAGCCTGTGTAAAGCCCAACCAGCATCTTCACCGCATGGTATGCACAGTCAGAACTGAAGAACAACTGCGTGAAACAACTTCCAGCGTACCCTCCCTCCATTTTTGATGAAGGAGGTCTAATGAAGAAGGGTACAAAGTCATCTATAATGCCAATTTTGTCATCGATGTCAACCCAGCCAAAAGGAAGCAGTACCTCACACAGGGTTGTCCTATATAATCGATGGTGGATGTGTTGTCATCGTGTTGAATGGCAACGTCCATCGACCTTTCAAACAATGTGTCAGCAGTATTCAGCATACGTCGTTGCAGACTATGGACAAGTCATTGTCGTATTTGATGGATAGTGGAGGACCGAACACAAAGGATGAAGAACGTCTGCTTCGATCATGGAAAGGTTACCACGTTGATGTAGCAGTAGAAGATTCTATCAACGTTACTCTGGGACAGGCTGAATTTCTCTCAAACAGCAACAACAAAATGCGATTCATCTGTCTCTTAAGCAGTCACTTGAAGTCATAAGGACGCAATGTACTCCAGGCCGAACCTGATACTGATGTGCTGATTGTGTCCACTGCTATTGCAGAAGACAAAAATGAGTTTGAAGCAGTCTTGATTGGTGAAGACACAGATCTGCTGGTTCTTCTGATTGCACTTGCTCCATCGAACATTTGTTTGAAGATGATCATGCCAGGAACAAAGACTCACCCAGACAAGATTCACTACATTGGAGTTATTCTAGATGATATAGGGGAAATTAAGGATTTCCTTCTAATTATAAATGCCTTCACAGGATGCGATTCAGTTTCATAAATTTATCGGAGAGGCAAAATCGAGCCTTACAAAAAAAGTGCGCACCGATAAGCAGCTCAGAGAAAAATTACATGTATTCAATAATCCAAATTCATGTGCTGATGCTGTGGCTGATGCTGGTAAGGTTTTTTTTTTTACTGTATGGATCAACAAGTAGCGGAGACTTGGACATCTTGCGTCACCAGCTTTATATGAAGACAATTGCTAGGCAACCTGTGCAGGCACAATTCAACAACTTAACTGTACTTCTTCCAAAATCAGCAGCCGCTCGCGAACACTCTCTCAGAGCCTTTTAGCAGGTGCAGCAATGGCATCGTGTTAACATGGACCCACTGTGCTGGGGCTGGAAGATAGTCAATGGTTATTTGCCCCTGAAGAACTACTACATCTTGTCTCCTGTCGCTGCACAGACGACTGTCGAATAACCTGTGAGTTTCGCAAAAATATTTTAATGTGTTCAACAATATCTGCATACTGCGTGGGACATGGTTGCATCAACAGGGACATTGAGGATGAAGTGGTGGATGTGATGGAGATTTGAATGTACCAGAACAAGACTATACAAATGACGCCGAAAAAGAAACACATCAAGGTAAAAGTCCTCGTCAAACATACAGCGAGACAGTCGTGTGAGAAAGTTGTGATGATATTTTTATTTCAATTTTATACATATTGTTACAAAATATTTAAAATTTATTATAATTGAAAGAGAGTGTCAGCAACGAATAAAAGTCTTCATTGTAGCCATTTTAAAATCAATTCCCATTAATTTTATACAAAAAAGACGTTTCTGTCTCTAGAGTTTACACACGTTTAAAGATTTCATTACCAATTCAGACGGCCGCCATATTGATGACTTCATAACACCTAAACCTGACGCGGGATACTCTGATATCATTTTACAATTCATTTCCTTTAATTTAACGCAAGACTGAAGATTTTACCATGATCAACTGAGGAGTTATGCATATCGAAAATTTTCGGCATGTTGCTTAGTTTTGAGAACTAAAAGGTCCTAAAGTACAACACCTTGTCTCACATAAAACCAAGTAGCTCGCTCAATATTTAAGATATATCAATGATTTTGGTTTCGTTGGAAAGATCAGATTATGTAGTGAAAGGAGCAAACCTAGGTTTTTTGGAATAACAGCTGCCATATTGAATTATGGCGACATCATATAAGCACCATATCCATTTAAATTACTGAGATCAATCATTGTCTTCAACTTGGCGCAAGAACGAAGTTTGCATCTTAATTCTGAGAGAAGATATTATCGTTTAAGGAAAAATATGTGTTTGCGCCTGGACGCTATATTGATGACGTCATAACCCCTAAACCCCACGCGGGATTCTTTGAGACTTTTTGTGGGTAATACAGGAGAAGTAGTATGACATTTGCAGAAGGTTTCGTTTTCTTCTTTTGAATGTCCAGGTTTATGTCTAATTTCATTGGACTAACAATCAAATGAGCCCGAATTACAGAATCGTAATAATTAACGTAAAATTGTATTTTTATTTACAACAATTACAGAAATTTGGGGTTATTGTTTACACTTACTAACTACATGAATTCTCTCTAAAAAAAAAAGAAGCAATATTTGTTTACATAAATTCTCATGAAATGGAAATACTTGCGTATATTCACTCAGCTCAGACTCAACTCTTTAGCTCAATCATTGTTTAGTACTACATTTAACACACGATATGAATACTCTAAATATTTCAAAGAAAATGTCCATTTGTGCAAATTCTTATGCAAATAGATGTGTACTGAACTCACTTAGACTAGTGCAGTCCTACTCATTGTCGATTGCTATGAAGAGAATGAATGGAATCCACACTATGGATGCTCAAACTGGTTCGACGCTGCTGAATCACTGTACCCACAGCTCTAAAATTTTGCTCATTGCTTGCTCTTGAGGCGGGAATACAGAGAAACCGTTTGGCTGATATCGACAAATACGCAAGATTTTTCTCGTGATTTCCCCACCATTTTAATAAACTTTTTATGTCGACTGGAGTTAGGCCGGAAAAATATTGTTGTGTATTTAAACATTTACAGCCCGAGCCCGTGCAGACCTCTGACTTAGGATACTATTCCGAAGAGATAAAGGTGTGGGTTTGCTTCTAACTATGCTTGCCACCTTTTGTAGAATAAATTGCAGGACACTCTGTGGTGGTTGTTCTTGTGACTAAGCTTATTAGAAGAAACAATATGGTGAACACTGTTATAATCTGAGACTGACGGACTTGAATAAGAATAAGTGATTATACCAAATACCAGTTTTTCTATACTTTAGTATTAATGAACTTGAGGTAGTAGATAAAATAATACACTAAACGTTATTCTAATTTGCTTTAAAAATGTTTGCACTTTATTAGCTTATAATTTGACATCACTTGTTGGATATTAAGAGTAGATTATTTATTTGAATTATGCGTCTAACTTGGAAATAGTAAAACACACTGTTCGTTAACTCGATATATCCACTGTTCTTCACATGTACTTTCCTTGTATGAATTCTCATGTGGATAATATATAAAATATTAATAATTCACTAAACACTGATAAGTCTTAGTTGTTATCACTTATAGGTATGAATTCTCATGTGTTTGATAACATGTCACATGATTCTCTTGAATGTCCAATATAGCAAAATATATTTTAATGTCCGATATTCTTTTTATCAGTACTTGATCACTGATTTATTTATTGAAAGATTATATTAATATTTCTATATAGAAAATAACACACGGTTGGACTTATAGATAAAATATTTCAGAGTACTCTTAGATGAGAAATTACACTAACTTTATTGAAAAAATAGAATATTATAGGAATGAGATATATACTGTCTTTAATCTTTTACTTAGTTATTTCACACTGAATAAGAGTTCTTTTTCTTTATTCCTATGACACTTGTTCGCTCTATTTGCTAACTTTTACCAATAACGTTCAGATAAGAAAATTACTTCTTCCACAATGTCCGATGAATAGTCTTTTATACTATAAGGCTTTTCTTTAAATATAAGAAAGTCTATACGATGTTCATTAGCGCTAGTACTATTAATTTCAATGAAAATAGTCTCCTATACTATTCACTTGTATTAGGATTTATATATACTTGAATGTACCAATACGAATGTCTTTGCCACTGAACCTATTTTGCACTCTTGAGGAATTAATATTATGTTACTGCCTTGAAGTCTATGATACTTTAAATCTCGTAACTGACACTATCCAATGTCTCCAACTATATAAATCTATGGTTCTTATTATAAAAAGTCCTGGTAATTAATAACTCTTTCTAAACACAGTTCTAACCAGTTCTAATCACAGTCTTTTATGAATAATGACGTAACTAAATTCTCTTTCACTGTCTTCTCTCATAACATGGAAACCTTGACGATCTTCTAAAAATTCTCCTATGTGGTATTCAAAATCTTTCTTTGATTAAAGAACAAATTTGACGGTAGCAACTAAATGGTGTGCATAGCAAAACTTCATGGACTATTACGCTCTCCTAACCAGCTGTCTCATGCATGTAACGTTATTTCCTATTTTACGACTACACTTTCCTATATCGGACAGTTACATAGTTCTGCCAGCTCCCACAAGGGGATTAGCATGCCCCAATCCACAGCAAGATAAGTGGTGGCGCTACAGCTAACCGTCGCGTTCTTGCTAGAGCTCAGTTTATTTTTCCCAAGCGCTTTGCAGCGTCATAAGGAAACCTAGAATTTTCCAAGCTAGCGAATACCAAAAGCAAGGTATTAACATTCAGAGGTTTCCCTTCCACTTCCTCTGGCTTGTGGTGTCGATGGTCTGAAATACTACTCGGCCGGTACAATAAACATCAGTCCCCGGTCATGTTTTAAGAGTAATTTCTTCAATAAACATACATCTTACTAGTTATCATCTTTACTGTGCTTCTTCCTACTTTATCATTATTCTTCTCTTTACGTTTTCTTCTTCATTAGCAACATACAAAATATCTGTACCCATTGACTTTCGGCAAGAATAGTTAGGTCCATCTATCGACCTCCTGGGCAATTACTTTATATGCTCATTCTGTAATATCATTCAACTGGTAGATTTATCTCACTTCAAGTTTTATATACAAGATTCACTGAGTTATATTCTTTAGCTTTACGACATATATGGAACATAAGTATGTATTAAATATTTATCAATAACGTATTTACAACTGAAATATCATAAATTTAAAGAGCAAAAAATCCTGATTTTTTATTATTATATCGGTACTTTACATTTGGCGTGCCGATATGGGAATGAATCCCTGACCGTTAATAATATCATTATACTATTATCCATTCTCATTTCAAAGTATCTTCTTTCGAAGTATCCTTCATTTCAAACTTCGCTGCCATTTCTAGCCATTTACTTCTTGTTTTTGTCGTAGGGTTCCACAATTTACAATTTGCTGTCGACTAGTTTGCTACGATTTTTCCTGTTTTAGGATCTATTAATGTCACTACTTTTATACTGGGCATATTCGTGCATAGGTATGGTCCTATATATAGGTGATACATTTTCTTTATGTGTCATGTGCTAGCATCACTCAGCGTTCTATTTCGAAGAAATACGAAATCAGGGAGATTGTAGAGTGTTGACCTTTTTATTTCTCTTTACCCTCCGGTCTCCTACCATGATCAACTTCTCTTTCCAAGACAAAGTATCCAATCAATTCTTGATGATCCTCAATATTCAATACATCCCATAACGGCATTATGTTATCTTTATTTAAGAAAATTTGGACTGGAGCTAAAGCAAGACTTTCTGAAATTGTATAATTAAGTAGAATAGTAATGTCTGCCAGATATTTGGACCATAGTGTGTGCGACTCTTCGCAGGTCAAACGCCACAATCTATTTATTTCACGATGACATCGTTTCACCGGATTTCCTTGTGGGTGATATGGTGTAGAGTGAAATAATGTAATGCCCTTATTTTTGAGAAACTGTATAAATTTTCTGGCTGTAAAAGAAGGTCCATTATCTGTGATAATTGCTCTTGGTACCCCGAGACGTACAAAGTATGTATTTGAAACACTTTATTACCGTGGTAGCAGTAGCTCGTCGTACAGGATAAGTAACTAAATATCTTGAAAATACATCTAAACAAATAATTACAAATGAAATCTGATTAGTGGAGGTAGGTAGCTTTCCTACTACATCAATTGATAGTAAATCACGAGGATTCTTTGTTTCAATCGTCATTAGTGGATCGGCTACGGGCTGGTTATTTGATTTTGTCCGTGCGCATGGTATACAGTCTCAAATATACGCAAGAACGTCCGATCTTAGGTTCCCCCAATAAAAATAATGCGTAATAAGGTTAAGAGTCTTTCTGACACCAAAGTGACCTCTTAAGTCGTGCAAACTATAAAGTACCGTTTTTCGTAGACCGATGGAAACCACTATGCGCCAGTTATTATTATGAAAATTCTTTCTCAATAAGATATCATTTTCCAATTTTTAATATTGTTGAATACCTTTACTCAATTTGATTACACCTGTTGCATCTGACTTTCCTTCCAATTCCTCAAAATGTCCTCTTAATTGATCATTTTTTCTTTGTTCTTCCTTCCATTGTTCTATTGATATATCTGCTAATTCTCCTGGTAGCAAACAAAATAGATTAATTTCTAGTGTTAAAGGAATTTCTGAATTAAGACGAGACAGCGCATCTGCCATGACATTATATGCTCCTGGTATATAGTTGATTGACATGTCCAAACCCTGAATTTCCAAATTCCATCTATATAGTCTATTATTTCAAAATTTGATATTCCTAAACTGGCTTAAGGCTTCATGATCGCTATATACATGTATGCGATGTCCAGTCAACAATTTTCGCCATTTACGAACTGAATGAATTAATGCCAGAAATTCAAGTTCGGTTACTGTATATCTTGTTTCGCATGGTTTTAAGATGTGACTTGTAAAACCTAATATCAACTGCTGATCGACTGTATTTTGATATAAAATAGCAGCCGTTCCAATAATACTCGCATCAATTAAAAGACAGAAATCTAAATCCAAACGTGGATAATTAAGTAACACATGGCAAGCTATAATTTTTTTTATTTCCACGAAGCTACGTTCACAATCTTCAGACCAAAACAATTTTTTACGTTTTTTAATAAGATCGAACAGAGGTTAGACTTTTCTTGCATAATCAGGAATAAATTTCGAACACCATCCCATCATTCCAAGCACACGTTGTAATTCTTTAATATTAGTAGGACTTCTCATACCCATAATTGTCTTAACATATTCTTCGTTTTTAGTTATACCTGACGGTGATACAACAAAGCCTAAATAAATTACGGACGAATTCAGAAATTTACATTTTTTGACGTTATGTGTCATACCTGCATCTTGAATGTGCGTCAAAATTTCATCCAAATAGTCTAGATGTTCTTCAATCGTTCTACCTGGTATTAGAATGTCATCGATATATATGAGTATCTTTTGTAGTAACTCAAATCCTAAGACGTACTGTAGTGCAGCCATTAAAGCACTTGAACGATTCTTGAAGCCAATAGGTAATTTACGAAATCTGTACATTTGTCCTTCATACGTGAATGATACGTAGCAACTAAATGGTGTGCATAGCAAAATTTCATGGACTATTACACTCTCCTAACCAGCTGTCTCATGCATGTAACGTTATTTCCTCCTTTACGACTATACTTTCCTATATCGGACAGTCACATAGTTCTGCCAGCTCCCACAAGGGGATTAGCATGCCCCAATCCACAGCAAGATAAGTGGTGGCGCTACAGCTAACCGTCGCGTTCTTGCTAGAGCTCAGTTTATTTTTCCCAAGCGCTTTGCAGCGCCATAAGGAAACCTAGGATTTTCCAAGCTAGCGAATACCAAAAGCAAGGAATTAACATTCAGAGGTTTCTTTTCTACTTCCTCTGGCCTGTTTTTTTTTACCTAGCCGCAGCTAGGACTTACCAGAGGGCTGAACCCTCTATTTAGGGAAGGGATTTTAGGTTACTGGGAGATATGTATTTGTAAGGTTGTTGGGTTAAGAGATGTTTAGGTATTGCAATACTTCTATTCTAATCAATTTATTATAATCATAATTTATCACTGGCCATTATGAGCTTTGCTCATAATCATACTATTTAGGTAGGATTATTTATGATTATGGGATGAAAGATGAATATGAGGTGCGTTACACGTCACAACACTTCAGTACACTTAGAGGCGAATGATAGTTTTCTTTTTGTCCAGGGGCGACTCTGGACAATATGATAGACAGGTGAAGCCCTGTTAGTACATTTATGAACACTGTGCAACGTATGAAGGTGCAAGATAATGAGGCATATCTGGAATGCTGTGTGCTGATCAAGCGCAAGTCTGGATGATTTGGTGTGATTTTATATTGGTATAAAGTGAAAAGCAGGGAGAAGGGTGTATGTGTATGTTGTTCTGGTGGATGATGTATTTCGTGAGAATGTAGTATATCATGGAAGAGAAGATGGTTCATTTCGAGGCGTTTGTGAATGTATTTGATTCGCAGATCTTCTAAATGAAATTGAAGGTGAGGGAAAGTTATGTGGTCATATAAGTCTTGAGTTGGACTGGGGGAGTTTCACTCTGTAAGCAATGCGTAGTGCATGTCGTTCCAGTATTTGAAGTTTCTTGTAGAAGTTTTGGTTGGCGGCAATCCAGACTGTAAATCCATAAGTAAGGACAGGTCGGACGAATGCTTTATATGTATTAATTACAGTGTGTGGTTTAAGACCCCAAGTGGTGCCTGTTTGTCGTTTGAGCAGATTTAGTCTATTGTAGGATTTACTAATGACCTTTTGTAGATGAGGGTGCCATGTTAATTGATGATCGAGTATGAGTCCTAAGTGAATGACTTGTTTGGAGCATGGGATGGGCGTATGATTGATGGTGAGAGTGAGCTTGGTTGGATTTCGTTTAACACGAGAACGTCGTTTAGGAGGGATAAAGACTATGACTTGTGTTTTATGAGAATTAATCGTTAGTCCCCATTCGTTGCACCATGATGATAAGGTATGTATATCTTCATTCATAGTTCGGTTGATATGTTGGATTGATTTACTAAATGCGAGGAAGGCGGTGTCATCTGCGTATTTAAAAATGTGGATATTAGGAGGTAAGAGTGGAAGATCTGCAACAAGTAGTAATTACAAGAGTGTAGAAAGTGCGGAACCTTGAAGGACACCACAATGTAGAAAGATAGGATGTGAGGTGCTAGAGTTTATCGAGATATATGCAATGTGGTTGATTAAGAAGTTAAAGACAAATCTGATGATTGTAATGGGAAGGCGGAAGTGTTGAAGTTTCCAGAGTAGTGCTTGTGCCAAACCTTATCGAATGCTTTATCTAGGTCAAATAGTACAAGACATGAAGGATGTGAAGTATTGAAGTGATTAGAAATTTTGTTGGTGAGGCGTAGAAGTTGATCATTGGCACTGAAAGATGGACGGAAGCCGGCTTGGTGAAGGGGAAGGAGGTTGAATTGGTCTAAATGTTTGTGGAGGCGCTTTACAAGGATTTTTTTTAGGGTTTTACTAAGAGTGGAAGTCAGTTGGATGGGACGATATGACGAAACTGCATGTGGAGGTGTTTGAGGTTTAGGAAACATGAGCGTTTTGGAAGTTTTCCAGGTAAGGGGAAAATAGCCGGTACGGAGGATAAAAGTATATATAGTGGCGAGTAGTTGTAGAAAACAGAAAGGTGCTTCAATGATATGGCGGTATGTGATAGTGTCTATGCCAGGTGCAGTGTTTCTTTTGCGTGCTATGACGGAGCTGATGTCGTCTTTGGTGATAGGTTCTGTTAGAGGATGATCAGGAAGGTTATGATTAGGATCGGGTTGTAGATAGGGTGATGCTAAGTTAAGGCGGTCTGTAGGGTGCCGTCTGAAAGGATTGATGGGTTGTATGGGTGTAAAGATGTCTTGCAGATAATCAGCAAATTTGTCTGCTTTCTCTTCGTCAGTATGGAGTGCGTCGTCATTATGGATGAGATAATATGGCGTTTTACTGTACTTGCCTGTGAGTGTATTAAACCTTATCCAGTAGTTTGTTGAATGGCTTGTATCTGCGAGTTGGTTGCACGTTTTGACCCATTGTCTAAGCTTGTATGCTTTTATGTAGTTGTGTACTGTCCGTTGTAATTGGCGATGTAGTCTTAAGGATTCTAGATTGCCTGTGTTGCGGTAGTCTCGATATAGTTGTCTGGATCGTCGTATTAGCGGTAAATATTGGGGTGGTAAATTAGGTCTGTATGGATGCATGCTACTTTTTGGTATGAATTTCTCAGTGGCTTGTTGGAAGATGGTGTTTATGTTGTCTAGTATGCTATAGAGTTCATCTTCAGTGGTTGGTGATGCTTCAGGATTAATATTAGCTTGTATATAGTCTCGGTAACCAGTCCAGTTTGCTTTGTCATATCTGAGAGTTTGACGTGGAGTAGTATTTGGGTTTGGAAGTGGTCTGCGTTGACAGTGAAGTGTAATTTTAATGGGAGCATGGTCACTTCCGAGAAGATCAAGGACTTCTATGGTGCAGCGTTGTGTCAAGTTGGTAGAGGTAATTACGACGTCTGGCGCTGTGTTCGAGATAGGTCTTGTTTGTTGTGGAAGTTTATGGATAGTACCTGTTGTCTGAAATTCGATAAAGTTTGAAAAGTTAGTTTTCTCTCTGTCAGTGCGGCTGTGTATGTTTATATCAGCCATAATAATGTAAGTCCGAAAATTATTGGATATGTATGTATGTGAGAAATTAATTTGGAAGAGGATGGCCAGGTCGTACGTAAATGGTGGCTAGTGTTACATAGTTTTGGTTGAAATATAGTGTTGTTATGAGATATTCCGGTATGTTTGGTGTTTGGATGTCATGTTGCCGGTATGCTATGTATGATGCAAATCCTATAGCTGTACCTCCGTTGGCTCGAAGTGCGGGAAGTTGGCTATCTTGTCTTAACATGGTGTAGCTGGATATTTTGCATACGATTTTTGATGATAAGTTTGTTTCATTTAGTAAGAATGCGTTTATGTTTTCTTCCAATAGTAGTTGCTCAAATAATGGTTTGTTTTTTGGTAGTGACCTGATAATTAGAAACAGAAATTTTATATCCATAATTACTAGCAAGATTACAAGGAGTGAACAGTTTATACTCCTATTTCAAGTGCATGTGCGTGAAAATGTGCATAAGTTGCGTTGATGGGCCTGAATGGGCCTGAATAAGTTGCGTTGAAGTTGACGTTTAAGATGGTTTTGGCCGCGTGCTGTATTTGTTAAAGTACGAAAGGTCTTTGAAACGGGTGAATGTTTTGTAGAGTGACTGTGATAAAAGTTAGCATTTTGTCTATGGTGATTGGTTGGTAGATAGAAGTTATTGGTGGAGTTGGTTGAGGTTGAGGTTCTGCTGTGTGGATGGGTACTATAAGTTCAGGTTTTGAGGGTTCTGGAGCAGGACGAGCTTTGCATCTGTAGCTAAAGGTAGGATGAGTTTCGCCGCATGTTGTGCATTTAGGAGGCTGCTGTAAGTTTGTACATGATTTGGTGTTATGTGGACCTGAACAAAAACCGCATTTAGCGTTATTATTGCATTTAGAAGTCGGATGGGAGTTATACTGTTGGCTACGTTCACAGCGAAGAGGTATTGGTGGCGGAGAGAGCGAGGGTTCAACGCGATACCGTCTTCTGTATATGTATGCTCCGTTGGATAAGAGATCGTCTATTGCTTCCTGATGGTCGGTGAGAACCCTAATCATGTATGTAGGCCCCCAGTTTTGTTTTTGATTCTAATGCATTTCACTATTGAGTATCCTTCCGCTTTCAATTCAGTTTCTACTTCTTCATCTGAATATGTAATATAGACTAAGCGTATGACAACTGATAATGTTGGTTGCTTGCGTGGTGGTGGTGGTTGCTTATTGGATTTTTGTTCTAAGCGAGTCATGGTAGCGTTTTTTCCAAAGATTTCATAGCTGTTTGTTACGTATTGTTGAAGATAAGTTGGAGTCTAGAGATTGAATGATGATTCCGTTTTTGGTAAGTATGATCCGGTTAATCACGTCTCTGTTGAAGTATTTGGTGAGTTGCTGTAGAAGAAGTTTCGGATTTTGAAATTTCGGATCATGCTGAGTGAGAAGAAAAGAATAGAATTTTATGGTTTTAGCTGTCAGATCTGGAAATTGGTCCCTGTTATTGATATCCATTGCATTATCGGATTCAGAGTCAGTTAGAGTATGCGACTTCTTAGCCGGTGGTGATTGCGGTGTTTGTGTTCCTGATCTATTGGGTGGTGAACGTGATGTCTTGTCCAAGTTGCGATGTTGACGACGGATTTGTTCTAAAAATGAGTACGGTGGAGGTCCTGTTACTACTGGTGGAAGTCTATGTTGCAATCTTTGTTCTGGTGCCTGTGGTTTCTTTTTTGCTAGCTATGGCATGTCATAGCTAGCGCCCTCTAGGGGGTTACGCCCTCTTTAGGGAAGTAGATGTTCTGGACAAATAATTTTGGAAGAACTTTGGTTGGTCTAAGAGATTTTATTTTTACCTCGGCATTTCATTTTTTCTTCTTTTCACGGTAGCGTATTTTGCTGTCAATTGTTTGTGCGGGCTACGAGATGTGTTATCTATTTGTTTCGGGCGGTTTGGATGTAATCTCTATGGAATAATATCGATGGGTTGATTTGTTATCTTATATGCATCTGCTATTGGCAAATCAGGATGATTCGGTGGCAGCGACTGATGATAGATGGTGAAAAGAAGGGAAAGTTGTGTGTTTGTTATTGGGTTCTTATGGTGGTATTCTGCATCTAGGTTGAGTGTTTCTTGAAGCAATGGATGGTTTTCTTGATGTCTGTTTGTGAAATATTTTTGGCGGAGAGACTGTAGGTTGAAGAGAATATGGGGAAAAGGCATCTATTGTAGAGGTCTTGAGTTGGACTTGGTAGCTTTATCCTGTAGGCTATTCATGCTGCGTGTCTTTCTAGTATTTTGATTTTTCTGTAGTGGTTATGGTCGGCCGCTATCCAAGCAATGTGTGTGAATGTTAGTATCGGTCCTAAGAAAAATTTGAGCACAGTAGTTGCGTTTAGTCCCCATGTCGTTCCAGTCAGTTTGCGTAGCAGGTTTAATCTCTTGTATGATTTGGTGCTAATTTGTTTTAGATGAGCTTTCCATGTAAGATGTCTATCAAAGATTACTCCTAGATACTTTACTGTGTTCGTTGGTCGAAGTTGTATGTTGGTGACATGAATGTCCAATAGGTCGGGATTTTTGTGCACTCTTGATCGTTTTCTTGGTGGTATAAATACTATTGACTGGGGTTTTGTCGGGTTTAGTTTTAGCCTCCATGTTTTGCACCATTGTATGAAAGCGTCTATTGTTGTTTGTAGTGATGTGTTGATTTGCTTAATTGTTTTCCCCAAAGCTAGGAAGGCTTTATCGTCTGCGAACTGGAAGTAGTGGACGTTTGGAGTAGGTGGTGGCATATCAGTCACAAACATTAGATATAACAGTGGTGACAGAGCTGAACCTTGTGGCACTCCTGAATTTATAAATACCGGGTAGGATAAGCTATTGTTTATAGAAACGTATGTGAGTCGGCAGGAAAGAAAGTTGTAGATGAACCTGATATATGCCAGTGGTAGTCTGAAGTTGAGTAGTTTAGAGATAAGTCCGTGATGCCACACCTTGTCGAATGCTTTTTCCATATCAAAAAGTACCAGGCATGAAGGTTTCGTTGTATTGTATTGGTTGCTTATTGCATTTGTTAATCGCAGGAGTTGATCCGTTATACTATGTTTGTGTTTGAATCCTGCTTGGTAGTACGGAAGTAGGCTGCGTTCTGTTAGATGAATATGGAGTCTTTTGACTATTATTTGTTCTAGGATTTTGCTATAGACGGCTGTTAGTTGAATTGGTCTATAGGAAGTAGCTTCAGCTGGAGGCTTATCAGGTTTTAAAAATATGGGTGTCTTGGAAGTTTTCCAGTCGGCTGGTATGTAACCTGTTTTTAGAATGAAGTTGTATATAACACAAAGTAGATGGATGACAATATATGGAGCTTCCTTGATGTGCCTATATGATATTTTGTCTTGGCCTGGTGCTGTATTTCTTTTGTATGTTACTATGTCTTTGATGTCAGAGGGTATGACAGGTGCAGTGAGTTAATTATTGTTGGGCAAGACGTGGTTCGTGTTTGGTTGAAGATGGATTGATGCGAAGTCGAATCTATCTACAGGATGCCGAACAGTAGGTTGACTAGGAAGCAGTGGTGTGAATATTTCCTGCAGATTAGTGGCGAAGGCATCAGCTTTTTCTTTGTCGGTATGCAACGGGGTATTTCTGTCTATTAGTGGGTATGTTGTCCGAGTGTTTTCCCCGTTAGCATACGAAATCTCTTCCAGTATGCTGTAGGGTGTGCTGTTTCTCCTAGTGTGTTACAGGTTTATATCCAGCTCCGAAGTTTATATGTTTTGACATAATTTGAGACCGTTCGTTGCAGTTGTCTATGGTGTCTGAGTGATTTTATGTTCCCTGTTGCTCGGTAGTTTCGAAATAGTTCTCTGGAACGTTTGATCATTGCCAGATACTGTGGCGGTAGTTTAGGTTTGAATGGGTTAACTGTTGATGTTGGTATGTACTTTTTGGATGCGGGGTTTATAGTATGGGTAAGGTGGTCAATTGTGGCTTGTAGTGTTTCCTCACTGCTTATTGTCTCAACAACTGTTAGTCCGGTTGTTAGGTGGTCTCTATATTTATCCCAATTGGCTTTTTCACAGTGAGTTACTTTGCGTAGGGGTGGATTTCTCACATGATCGCTTCCGAGCGGATAGAGGACATCTATTTTGCAGCGTCTTGATAGGTTTTGTGAAATTATTATAATGTCCGGGCTTGAATTAGATTCGGGTCTTGTAGGCTTTGGCGGCGGATGGAACACTCCGGATATTTGGTTGTTTATGAAATCTAAGAATTGCTGGCGGTTGCCTCTACTGTGAAAGTTTATGTCGACCAGGATGATGTAGCTACGGAAGTTGTTTTAGATATATTGGAAGAACTCTGTTGGTATTGTATGTCGTGGACAGACATAGATGGTGGCCAGTGTGACATAGTTTGCTTTGTAGTAGAGCGTAGTAATTAATTATTCCGGTAGATTGTTATTTGCTATCTGGTGCTGTTGGTATGGCATTTTTGGTGAGAACCCAATGGCTACTCCCCCGTTGGCTCTAAGTAAGGGTTGTGTGCTGTCATTTCGTATTATTGAATACCCTGGTATGTTACTTTTGGATTTTTTAGAGAGGTGGGTTTCATTCAGTAGAAAAGCATTTACCTTTTCTTCTAGTAGTAGTTGTTCGAATAGTTCTGTGTTCTTGAAATGAGTGGATATTCAAGAATAAGAAAATCAAACCCATGATCAGGATGTTCATTGTGAGTTTAGACTTCTGTACAGATGGGATTTGAATGAAAATGTACATATGGGCCATTATATGTTGCGTATAAGTTGATCGGAAATGTTGTTCGTGCTGCTAACTGTATTTGATGTAGTATGTGCGGACGAATAAATGGGTGTATATTTTGCAGTGCCAGTGTTATGAAGTTTAATAACTGTTCTACTGTCACAGGTTGAGTAGTTGTTATCTCTGGTGTTGTTTGGATGATACTGTCATGCGTTCTTATCGGTACAACTAGGTCTGGTTTGTTTTCTTCTGGTGCAGGTTTTTGTTTACACTTATAACTGTACGTGGGGTGAGGTTCTTCGCAGGTTGAGCACTTTGGCTGTTGTTGGATGTTAGTGCAAGATTTGGTTGCATGAGCGCCAGTACAGTATCCGCATTTCGGCTGGTTCCTACATTGTTCGGTAGTATGCGTGTTGTATTCTTGGCATTTTTCGCAGCGGATTGGCATTGGTGGTTGCGTTCTCGACGGTTCCACGCGATATCGACGTCTGTAAATATATGCTCCTTGTTCTAACAGTGTATCTATTGTTTCTTGAGAGGATGTGAATATCCGTACGAGATATATTGGCCCTGTTGCATTATAGATTCTAATGGTTTTAGTGATTTCGTAAGCTTCCTGTTCTAATTCTGCTTTTATTTCATCGTGTTGAAGTGTTGGATTTATGCCACATATGACCACATGTTGGTGTATGTCTAGGTGGATATGGTTGGTTGATGCCTCTTGGTGTCAGTTTGGTCATGTTTGCGTTTTTGCCAAAGTTCTCGAAGCTGTGCTTGTTTCTTATAGTTGTGGCAAAGTTTGCATCGGTACTCTTGATGATAATCCCATTACGTGTAGGGATAATTTGATGTACAGTGTCTCTCGGAATGTATTTAGTTATTTGCTGGAGTAGCAGTTTTTCTGGCTGGTATTTTGTATCAAAGTTTGTGAGTAGAAATGAATAGTACTTCTGTTTAGTAGCTTCCAGTTGAGTGTCTACGATCATTGGTCTTGTACCAGATTCAGATCCTGAACCAGAGCCCGAGGCATGGTGATGACGTTTATGTGGAGGTGACTCTGTTCGATCAGCTGCTTGCTTCCGTAGTGGTGATTGGGACCGCTCAAGACTTTTAGAACGTGTGCTAGCTTTTAGTGGATTCAGTTTTCTTTTTTCCGATTCGGTGGTGAATTTAGTTGGACCTGGTACAACTGATGGTAGTCCAGAGTGGAACATGCTTTTTGGTATATTTGGAATGCTTGAATGGTGTCCAATAATTTTTCAGTCCATTTTCCGATCTCGTAAGCCAAGGTCGTATATATATTGACTGTCAAAAACCAAACTCGAAAACCTTAATCAGTGGCTGATATCGTCAACGTTTTATCAAGTTATTTTGTCTACCAAAATTCGAAATACCTTACAGAATAGCCAAAGTTGTTATTTGATAGCAATCAATTCTAACTGCATAACTCTTAGTAACAGATAAACAGATCTTAATAAGTAGATAATTCTATACAGAGAACCAAACTCGTAAACCAGATATCAATCAATAGTAACCCTTAAATAACTACGGACTCGATGTAACTTTAAATTGCTCAGCTACAATAACTTTTTTTTTGACGGGTATCTCCCCAGTAAGATGCCTGTGGTGTTAGTTAGTTAGTTAGTTAGTTAAAGATGCCCCTCTGACGAGGGGTACAAAGGGTTACGCCCTTTCTTTCCAGAGTTGTTCATAATATATTTTGTATTTCAATTATTGTTAGATGGTCTAAGTGATTTTTTTTTTAATTTCCTGAGGATTGTTTGGCATGGGCATGATTTTGTGAGATGTAGCTTGGCTTATTTTTTAAATTGTTTTTACAGGGCATAAATATGCCGGTAGTTCTCTACTGGCATGTCTTCGTAATTGTCATGATCTGGATGGTCGGGTGGAAGTGTTCTGACATATAGTGTAAGGAGGTGATCTAGAGGTGCGAAATGAAAGCGTGGAGCGGCAGATATGTTTAGGTCGGTTCGGATGATATCTTGCATCAACGGATGGTCCTTGCCAATGCGTTCTGCAATGTAGTTGTATCGAAGTGAAGCTATGTGTGCAGTGATCTCAGGGAAATCGATCCTATTGTAAAGTTCTTGGGTTGGACTCGGGAGTTTGATCCTGTAGGCTGTATGTAGGGCATGTCTTTCTAAGATTTTAAGCCTTTCGTAATATTTGGCCGATGCCGACACCCAAGCTGTAAATCCATATGTCAGTAGTGGCCGTAGAAATGTCTTATATGTATTTATAAGCGTTTGTGGATGTAAGCCCCAACTTGTGCCACATAATCGTTTTAGTAGATTTAGCCTATTCTGAGCTTTTCGGTTGACTTCGATCAGGTGAGCATTCCATGTTAAATGTCTGTCAAATGTGATACCTAGGTACTTGGCTGTTTTCGCAATTGGTATCTTAATTCCACCGACTCTAAGTTGTAATAGGGAAGTATTTCGGTATACTCTAGAAGTCCGGTTCGGAGGCAGTATAACGAGAGCTTGAGTTTTGTCACCATTTATTTTTTTAGTTTCCACCTGTTGCACCATATGTCGAACAGCTCTATCATGCGGTCAAGGCTGGAATTTATTACCTTATGCTGGGAGCTGTGGCCAGGAATGCGGTATCATCGGCAAAAAGGAAGTGATGGATATTTGGAATTGGTTTCGGCATATCTGCAGTGTATAATATGTAGAGTAAAGGAGAAAGGGCTGATCCTTGTGGTACTCCTGTTCTCGGTCGTATTGCGCGTGACTTCGCTTGGTTTATTAGAATATATATGAGACGTTCCTTGAGGAAGGATGTGATAAAGCGGATAAAATATAAAGGAAATCGGTATCTCTGTAGTTTGTATAGCAGTCCAGCATGCCAAACATGGTCGAAGGCTTTTTCTATGTCAAAGAGGAGAAGACAGGATGGTTGTATCCTATTGAACTGATGAGTTATGATGTTTGTCAGTCTTAGAAGCTGATCTTGCGTGCTGCTGGAAGGTCTAAATCCAGCTTGTGATAGTGGTAATATTGACTTGTTTGCTAGTATCCCGTGGAGTCTTCGTACTATTATGCGCTCTAGTACCTTACCTAGTGTAGATGTTAGCTGAATAGGTCTATATGATCCTGGATTTGTTGGGTCTTTGTTTGGCTTGAGGAATAGAATCATGTGAGAAACTTTGAATTGAGGCGGATATAGTCCAGCTCTGAGAAGGAACGTGTATAGAACAGCCAGCAGTTCGAAAAGAATCGTAGGTCCTTCCTTGATATGACGATATGTAATATTGTCTGGTCCGGGTGCAGTACTTTTCTTGTGGCGAACGATTGAACGTATTTCCTCTTGTGTAATTGCTTCATTCAGTAGTGTATTGGGCATGTCATTAATGTCACGTTCGTTTAGTTTGTGCTTGTCATCGTTGGCTATTATTGTCGCTTCTACCTTTTCGTGGAATGGTAATGTGAATGTGTTTTGTGGAGAATAAACCTTTTCAAAGTGAGATGCAAACGCATTGGCTTTTTCATTATCGGTTTGTGGTGCTTGATGATTGTGTATAATAGGGTACGTTGCTAGTGTGGTTGTGCCTGTAAGCTGGTGAAACTTTTTCCAGAACAGTGTTGGATTTTTAGTTTGTTCTAGTTTAGTGCATGCCCTATTCCACTCCAGTCGTTTGTAAGCGATTATGTAGTTCCTGACCATCCTTTGATATCTTCTTCTCAAGTTTAGTACTTCTTCACTTCTGGTTCTTTTGTATTCGTTATATAAGTTTCGCACCTGTGTTGCGTATGCAGCATAGCGAGGAGGTAGTCGTGGTTTGTAGGGTTGGACTTTTTTCGTCGGAATGCTTGAAGTGGAAGCGTCTTGGATACTTGTTTGCACAAAGTCAGTTACTTGTATGGCATCATATATGGAGTTGAGGCTAGGAGCGCATGAGAGTTTGTTTGTTAGTTCTGTCCTATATTTGTTCCAATCAGCTCTAGAATAGTCAACTGCTGTTTTCTTAGTGGTATCTCTATTATTATTGCTGACGGAGTGTGTTTGAAATTCAAGCAGAACTGGTAAGTGATCACATCCAATGTCATCCAGGACTTTAACATTCACCTTGTTTATGATTGTGGATGATACAAGCACGACGTCAGGAGTAGTATTGCTTATAGGTCTTGTCTGTTGAGGGAGATCCAGCATGTGAGCGCTTGTGTTGGTATCGATCATCGATCTGAGATTTGTTCGTTCTTGAGCGCTGCGACTGTGGAAGTTAATATCGGCCATAATAACATAGTGTCTAAATGTATCTGACAGATATTGAAAAAACTGGAATGGAATTGGATGGTGAGGTCTGACGTAGATTGTGGCTAAGGTGAGGGTAAATTGTGCGAGATATACAGTTGTGATATTAAATTCTGGTATTTGTAGATCGGTTTTTGGTAGATGAGGTCTAGCTGGTATATGTTTCTTATAACCTATCATTGTACCACCAGAGGCTCGCTGTGCAGTCGGAGGCCCATCATATTTATTGTATAAATATGGCTTTAGAATAGTCTGATCTCTAGATTGTAGTGCGGTTTCATTTAGGAGAAAACAATCTACATTGTAGTCTGCCAGAAGTTGAATAAATAGAACCTTGTGTGTCTTGAGAGATCTGATGTTTAAGAACAAAAAATTGTAGGAACAATTCCTTGACCGAGCCATTATGATTCTGTTTCTGATCTGGAACAGCGGAAATAGACGTATGGTCCAGAGTAAGTGGCAGTGATATTAGCTTTGAAGACAGAGTTTGCTGCAAATGTGACCTGGTTGAGTATCTCTCTCGAACGGAAATATATTTTGAAAGGCTAGTGTAGTGAATCGTAACATGTCCTCAAGCGTGACGTATGGCGTAAACGTCTGATCTGGATTATTCGTTGGTGCTAAGCGTAGCGGTACAAATAGGTCTGGCTTTGTGGGTTCAGGATTTGGTTTTTCTTGGTATTTATAGCTATAGGTAGGGTGCTGGTTTTCACAGGTTGAACATTTAGGTGGTTTTTCTAGGTTCTTGCATTCCTTTGTTGGATGTGTTCCCGTGCAGTATCCACATTTCACAGTATTCGGACAATTTGTGGTAGTGTGAGAATTGTACTGTTGGCATTTCTCACAGCGATATGGAAGGGGTGACTTTGTACGAGAAGGTTCTACTCTGTACCGTTCATGGTAAATGTATGCTCCCTGCTCCAGGAGAAGGTCAATTGTATTTTGAGAGTCTGTGAGCACCCGTACCATGTAAGTAGGCCCGTCGTTATTACGTATTCGTAAGCATTTCTTAATTTCCAGCTCATGTTGCTTTAGTTCTTCTTCAATTTCATCGTCCGTAAGTGTAGGAGCCACTCCACGAATAACTACAGACAGTATTGGGGGTTTCCTAAGAGGTGGTGGGGATTTACCTTGCTTCGATTGGAGTTTCGCTATATGTGCATCCTTCCCAAATATTTCAAATGTGGCTTTGTCTCGCACGTACGTATCAAAATGCTGATCTCTTGATTTGATAATAATACCATTCCTGGTGCGCTTTATTTCCTCTATAGTCGCTCTGGGTACATATTTAGCGATTTGTTGGCTGATTGCTTTTGAAGTTTCAAATTTCGGATCGTACTTTGTGAGTAGGAAATTATAAATGTGGGATGGATTTTCTGTCTGTTTAATTGCCTCTTCTATATCAGGATTTCCGTCTGCCGACTTCTGAGTAGATGGTGATTGCAATGCTGCGCTGTATCCCATCTCCATAGGAGAATGGGCTCTTGTGCGTTTTGGGTCAGTAGAGCCATTACTGGATGTAGAGATATGTCTTGCCCTTTCCTTCTGCTCAGTTACTTTCTTGCTTTTCGTTCCATTAGCATCTTTGGGTGTCACTTTAGAGATTGCACCTTTGATAGATTTTGTTTGAACCGGTGGAATGCAATGTACTGCAGTGTTGAGCGATCTGTAGTTGGGACAAGTCAGCACAGTTGTATTTGTTGGGATACTGTCGGCCTGATTTGCAAGAGTGACCAAAAACCTTTCAGGGGAAAGTTTTGATGACTGTTGGCTAGTGAAATCAGATCGTCTATCCGACACTCGAGATAGACCGCCTCTACCAGTCGCATTGGTTCCTCTGGTTGCCTTAGTTCCTTTTGGTGTATTCATGATTTATATAATTTTGACCGTTAATCGTTAGCCAGAGAACAATAGCAGGAGTCGTCAACCAAGAAAGCAACTAAAAACTGTTAGATGTATTAATGTGTTTAAACTGTTTATTTTGCCTTTGGTAACACCCCCGGAGAGCGTTATACTTCAAAAATTAAAAGCACTTGGTGCTTTAGACATCAGCACCCGATAATGTTTTAATAGTAATTTCTTCAATAAACAGACATCTTACTAGTTATCGTCTTTACTGTGCTTCTTCCTACTTTATCATTATTCTTCTCTTTACGTTTTCTTCTTCATTAGCAACATACAAAATATCCGTACCCATTCACTTCCGGCAAGAATAGTTAGGTCCATCTATCGGCCTCCTGAGCAATTACTTTATATGCTCATTCTGTAATATCATTCAACTGGTAGATTTATCTCACTTCAAGTTTTATATACAAGATTCACTGAGTTATATTCTTTAGCTTTACGACAAATATGAAACATATGTATGTATTAAATATGGCATTACTATAGTAGTGACGCACCAATTTTAAAATCACTAAAACCAAACCAAAATCACTTAAAACACACACATTACGTGTTCATGGGAGGCGAGCGGTTTACGCAATTGTTTTATTGCACTTTTTGTAGATTATCTTAGATTAATGACCATATGAACGTGGAAGTTAGGTGCGGTCATGTATCATTGCAAAATGTATTTTTATATGTTCACATTTATTATTAATAATTCCGTATTTTCCTTTTTCGTAAATTATCTTAAATTACTGAACATATGAATGTGGAGGTTAGGTAAAGTTAGGTGCGGTCATGTATCTTTACAAAATATATTTTGACACATATTCACACTTACCTTCAGCACACAGGCGTGTTAACTCTCCCAATTTCCATTAGAAAGTCGTGTACAATTGTTTCGGGGCCTTTTCCTTTCCTTACATAAATACTCTGCTTAATTACCTTCAAAGTGCAGTTTCCCTCGTCATTTCCATACGATTCAATAACAATAACGCAAGAAATGTCAATCATCACAAAGACACGCCATTTCAACACTGCCCCACCGCATTCCACATGACAACAACTGTAACTCTACGCAAAATAGTTCCTTCCGCCACAACATGCAGTGCGTTCTAAAACATCTTAAAAACACACTACAACCATATTATTATTCACTTATAATGTTACCCACATTACTATTTTGCTCCCAATTACTCACAAACATCACACAATGATCTCAATTCATCCTGTAAATTTCTAAAAATTTGTGCGTCGCTACTATAGTTAACCCTTAAATATTTATCAATTACGTATTTACAACTGAAATATCATAAATTTAAAGAGCAAAAAATCCTGATTTTTTATTATTATATCGGTACCTTACAACTCGGCAAAACATAAGGAATAATATCTAAAATGAAAGTAACTAATTAGATCCTGTACAACTAAATCATGATACCTGCCAATTTTGTGTCTGGGGATTCCCTGAGTTTTCCAGGTTTTTCGTTACATTTTTTTAGAATTTGAACTTGAACTTTATTTATGGCTTTTAGGCATCCAAGGCTCAGGCCGGGATAGGGGAGGGGAAAGGAATCGGGAAGGTGTCGGCCAGGGCCTACGTTGAAGGTGCCATCCCGGCATTTGCCTGGTGTGACTGGAAAACGCCTGAGAAAACCTCAGTCAGGATACTCGGCCGCTGCTATCGAACCCAGGACCTCCCGAATGCCACGTCAACGCTCTACCACTGAGCTACGGCTGCTCGTTTCAAATTCCCTGAGTTCTTAGTATAGTGGAACATGTAAATAATACACAATGACATTTTTAAATCACACCACCATTCAGTCTTTTTTTTTAAAAAAAAACTTTGTAAACTTTATTTTGTATATGCCATTTTTAGTAACTTTTGATCTCGGCCTGTCACGATTATGAATACGATCCTAGTTAAAATTCACATCCATGCCCCAGTCGGGATTCGAAACCGGTACCTTCGAGTCGCTGACTTACCGTCCGAAAACACACGGCTACTAGGTCGGTTCCCAAGTATCTTCTACATTATTGGTATTTCACAAGTAAAACAAAGGTAATTCCTTTAAAACATATGATTTTAACACGTTGAGAAAAAAAAACATTTATCAGCAGAGGGAATCTAACCCACGACCTCCGCCTTCCCGGGCCAGTGCTTTTACGAATTGTGGACATGTTCGCTTCATAAATGATTTCCCAGAGTTTTCCAGATTTTACACAATTCCCTGGATATTCCTGGTTGGTAGACACCCGCACAATTTAAAACCGCCTGCTCACACTGCAAAAGCAGGAATGGCGGGACGAAAATGGATATTTCCGTTATCTAACCACAGTTGGCATAAGTGTCTGTTATGAAGTAGAACAAACAGTAGGTACGAGTATTATCCGTCGTTATATTGGGGCCTGGGAATGTGGATAGAGTCTGCTCGCCAGTCTGCATAGTACAGTTGGAAACGAATCCATCACGGTTTATTTGTTAAAATTACTGATGCGCTAAAAATATGTGTGAACTTACTAGTCATAATATGGGACACGCAATTTATACATAAAATAGGGACATCCCGTATTATACGTGTCAGGTGGCAATCCTACTTCCAACTGAACGAAGTTTTCTCTTAAATATTACAATACATAGTTATATGTTAACCAACCAAACAGTACAATTACTGGCCTCCTCGAATGACCAAGATTCTAGATGTTTGCAACATGGATAAAACAAATTACTTAAATTGTGCAAACTATCCCCAGTCCTTTATCTCAGAAAGTGCCATAAAGCAAATTATTACTTTTTTAAAATTAGCATGCATGACCTAATCCAAAAAACTCAGTTCACTTACTTCGAAAGAACACAAGACTACAAGTAACACAAGAAAACAACAATATTAAAGCATATGAAAGTTAAACGTTACAGATAAAATGAACAAAGCTAAGCATATTTACTTTATTCAGATGACTCAATTTTTTTTAGATATATTTAAAAAACAAGTTCCTCAAACATAACAATTCACTCTAACAGAAAACAGTTGAAGGAACAAAAACCAAATGGTCACAAAAATAATCCCAGCGTAGCGCTAACCTGTAGTCTAACCTTTTGGTATTTCTACTCCTCCGCCCCCAAAGGAAAATAAACCTGCTTGGCCACAGGTGGGCTAGGCTTTTCAAAAATATCCTTTTTTCTTAAACCCAGATGAACATCCACAAATTGGGACGATCACGGAGAAATCCAAAAATTCCCTGAAGTGTCTCTGATTTAAAGAAAATTCACTGACTTTTCGAAACCACTGGACACTAAGTAACTTAAATCTTCATTGTAGAAACTACACTGATACTAACATAATAGATACTGAGGAAATGCTAGGAAAGCATCACGTGTAAACGAAAGAAGCACATAGGACTGAACTGAAGACAACTCACTAGTTACAACCCCCCCCCCCCGCAAAAAAGCAACTACTACCTTGAGAGAAATTAATTGCGAAGCAAGACAAAATCAGTTAGGATATGGCAGGCTACCGGCATATTTGTACTGGTGATATTCCAGTTCTGAAATGAACTCGTACTGGTAAACCACCACGCTCCGTTTATTAACAATTCATAACAAACTACTGTCTATGTGCGTGGTCAGGAGTTCAAGTCCCGCTGGAGCCCATTGAACGCACTTTACCAAAAACTATAGGTCCCATCCTAGGAAACTATAATATATATCATCATCATCATCATATTCAGCCGTTTTATATCCACTGCTGGATGAAGGCCTCCCCGTTTTCTTTCCACATATCTTGGTCTGCTGATATCCTAATCCATGTAGCTCCTGAAAAACGCTTGATTTCATCTACCCATCTTACATTTGGACGTCGTCTCGGTCGTTTCTTTTCTCTAGGAATCCATTGTAGTACATTTGTCGTCCATCTTCCATCTGTTCGTCTAACTATGTGACCGGCCCATCTCCACTTCATCTTCTTCGCAGTCTTGATTACATCCTCTACCTTTGTTTGCGCGCGAATCCATTCATCTCTCTTCCTGTCCCTCCTGGTTATTCCTAGCATACACCTCTCCATTGCCATTTGTGTTACTCTCAATCTTTGAGTCGTTTGCGCATTCAATGTCAAGTTTCGCACCCGTACATCATCACAGGTAAGACACATTGATTATAAACTTTACGCTTCAGACACATTGGAAGTTTGCTTTTGAAAATAAAGTGTAGTCTTCTAAAAGAACTCCACGCCATTTTACATCTTCTATTTATTTCATCAGTCAACTTTGCATTCGATGTTTTAAGCTGGCTAGGTAAACATACTCATCAACTATGCCTATTGTCTCTCCGTTAATCTTCACTTCCTTCTTTGCAGCATGTTGGTTGTACATTACTTTTGTTTTACTTAAGTTTATTTTAAGGCCGATTTTCGAACTCTCGTTACTCAGTTCTTCCATTCTGGTTTGTAGTTCTTCTGCACTTGAAGCAAACAGGACCATATCATCAGCGAACCGTAGGTGATGAAGATATTTGCCATTAATTTTAATTCCAACTTCATCCCAGTTTAAATTCTGGAACACTTTCTCCAGGACCGCACAAAACAGTTTTGGAGAAATTGAATCTCCTTATCTTACCCCTTTTCCAACTTTAAATTTTTCACTGTCTTGATGTAGTCTAATGACAGAAGTGGCAGTCGAGTAAATGTTTCTCAGTAACTTGATGTATGCACTTTCGATGCCTTGATGTTCAAGTGATTTAAGTACAGCTGACAAGGAGACCGAATCGAAAGCTTTTTCGAAATCTATGAATCCCAAACATAGTGCAAGTTCATATTCATTAGTCCTTTCCATAACTTCATTCAATGTTTGTATGTAGTCCATTGTGCTAAATCAACGACGAAATCCGGCTCGTTCCCTTCCCTGGTTAAAATGTAAGTTCCGTTCAATACGATTCAAAATAACTTTGGTGAACATTTTGTATAGGACTGACAGTAAACTAATTGGTCTGTAGTTTTCGACGCGTTCTTTGTCCACTTTCTTGTACAACAAAATGATAA
>JAGDQP010011237.1:0-53523 GCA_022664845.1 Lepisma saccharinum
TGCATACATCAAGTTACTGCGAAACATTTACTCGACTGCCACTTCTGTCATTAGACTGCATCAAGACAGTGAAAAATTTAAAGTTGGAAAAGGGGTAAGGCAAGGAGATTCAATTTCTCCAAAACTGTTTTGTGCGGTCCTGGAGAGAGTGTTCCAGAATTTAAACTGGGATGAAGTTGGAATTAAAATTAATGGCGAATATCTTCAATCTACGGTTCGCTGATGATATAGTCCTGTTTGTTTCAAATGCAGAAAAACTACAAACCAGAATGGAAGAACTGAGTAACGAGAGTTCGAAAATAGGCCTTAAAATGAACTTAAGTAAAACAAAAGTAATGTACAACCAACATGCTGCAAAGAAGGAAGTGAAGATTAACGGAGAGACAATAGGCATAGTTGATGAGTATGTTTACCTAGGCCAGCTTAAAACATCGAATGCAAAGTTGACTGATGAAATAAATAGAAGATGTAAAATGGCGTGGAGTTCTTTTGGAAGACTACACTTTATTTTCAAAAGCAAACTTCCAATGTGTCTGAAGCGTAAAGTTTATAATCAATGTGTCTTACCTGTAATGATGTACGGCTGCGAAACTTGGACATTGAATGCGCAAACGACTCAAAGATTGAGAGTCACACAAAGAGCAATGGAGAGGTGCATGCTAGGAATAACCAGGAGGGACAGGAAGAAAAATGAATGAATTCGCGCACATTCAAAGGTAGAGGATGTAATCAAGACTACGAAGAAGATGAAGTGGAGATGGGCCGGTCACATAGCTATACGAACAGATGGAAGGTGGACGACAAATGTACTACAGTGGATTCCCAGAGAAAAGAAACGACCGAGACGACGTCCAAATGTAAGATGGTAGATGAAATCAAGCGTTTTTCAGGTGCTACATGGATGAAGATATCAGCAGACCGAGATATATGGAAGGAAAAGGGGGAGGCCTTCATCCAGCAGTGGATAGAAAACGGCTGAATGTGATTATGATGATGATGATATATATATATATATATAATAACTAATACTGTGTCTGAAATTAAATCTGTTGACATTTATTTCTTTATATCTGTATTCATGTAAACAACGGAAGACTTGCTCCTACACAACTATTCGTCACTGAAAACCTGACAGAAACCTGAAGGTGTGAAAGTGCCCATTGCTTATTGTGCTCCATTACGCGTCAGAAAACCCGATAGAATCCTGAAGTCGCATCTGACCCATCGATTGCTGTCAGTTCTTTCCCTGATAGAATCTTGAACCGGACAGTGTAAAAGATTCCATTGAAATCAATGTTCCACTACGTCATCAGGTTTTTATCAAGGAAGAAACCTGACAGAAACTGGACGCAAACCTGAAGGTGTGAAAGGGGTCTAAGCGTGTTTCTTTACTGTGAGCAGAGAGTTCTTGTCTTGGCCACAAGGTGTGGTGTAATCCTTTATAATGAAAGACCCACCAGGAAGCAATACTGTCGCTTCGAAAATATCGACGATATTACGTAAACAGTTCCGCTTTGCTCCTCTCTCTTTTCAAAAAAAAAAAAAAAATGATCATTTCTAATGGCCTCTTGACCACCGCAAACTTCGCGCAGCTTTATAATTAACTTGAGGAATTTAATTGAGAAGGGCTGGTGTATGAACTACATATGGAATTTTAATTTATTAAACATCAAAGAACTCACGTAATATACAAATGTTCTGACAACCCTCTAAATTAGCGGAGAGAGACTTAGATGCCATCTGCTTGATTTTCTTTTAATTTTGCAGGTTAGCTGGATAAGTTGAGTAGAGGGTTGAGAAAACCGAAAGTGTTAACAAAGATTACTTAGAAGTGCTTTTGTTCTTTCTACAACTCATATTCCTTTCTCTTTCTTTCTCCTGTTGAGTACTAAAGAAATCCCCTTAGGAGGAAAAAAAGTTGAAGGAGAAAACACTTTCAAAGTAGATTATCCCTGGTTCCTCTGTGATCTCTTTCCACTCTTCTGTTCGTCCTCGAGCAATTAAGGGCATTAGAGATGATGCAATTATGTAGTTGTTTAAAAGAGTGACAATGGCACTTCAGAGAGTATTAGGCAAATAGCAAATACGTAGAAAAATATAGTAATAAATCACATGGATTAGACCTATTTTATTGTGTTGTTTCCTTAGTGACAAATAAAAACAACTCTGTAGATTTACGTACTCTTTGGCTCCATGTAATCTCTTCACCCTCACCATAACTTGTCTGCAGAAAACAGCAGGTCCTTCAAGGCAAGTTAAGCCCTCTTCATTCATCTCAATTTGGTATCTCCTTTTATATTAACATAAGATTTGTCTTGTTCAATATTGTGTCCTTCCTCTTCCTCTTTTGGGGCTCCAGAGTGTAGTGGTTAGAGCGTTGGACTTATGTCCGCGTGGTCCCGGGTCCAATTCCAGGCTGGAACACCCCACTTTTCGGCGTCCACCCAGCGTCGTGAATAAAATCGTACAAAGCCCCTGATACGTCTGTTCGTGGTCACGGTGACTGGCAGTGCTGACCCCACGGCCGTCACTCAGGTGGACGCAGTTCTTAAAACCGCAGACAGATGGCGTTGAGGCAGGCTCAGGACCTTTCGGTCTGTAACGCCTGAGTTCCTCTTCCTCTTTTACCCTCAACCAAACCTTGAATTGCATCTCTTAGTATAGAACTTCTGGGCAGCCAATGTCCTAAGCAATTTCTCCTTCTCTTCTTGACAGTCTGATGGTTCATCTCGCACACATTCTTTTCAACGCTGCTGCATTTCGCATCTTCTGTATCCCGTTCATTTTTTCATTCTACTCCATGTCCATTTTTTTTTTCACTCTTTCATAGAGTCCACCTTTTTGCTGCATGCAACACAAAACTCGATACAAAGCATTTGAATAATCTCTTCCTCAACTCTTTGTTCATCAATCCGAAGAAGCTGTTCTTTTCCTTACTGAACGCCTGTTTCCCCATTCCTATTTACATTTCGTATTCTAATTTATAATACTACTACTCCCGTTCATTTCATATACTATGTGATCTAAGTAAGAACATATCAGAGATAAGGAGGTGGTCAATAATGCTCAGAAATTTACTGAATTCTGAATTTGGAAATATTATTAGTGTTGCCAATTGATACTTCATTGAAATAGCTTATAATAATATGACAATAATAACAATAATAATAATAATAGTGTTACATAAACGTGCTGCTTCTCAGTCAAATACAGAACACGAATACAGAGAGATAAACAAGACATTATATAAATATCTATGAGGATGATGATGATGGGTGTTCTGTCCAAAGGTCTCTGGGTAAGGTGAACCAATGGTGGTTTGTCATTACCTCCCATCAGATGAAGATTACGTGCTAAGGAGTTACAGTTTAACCTGGGCTGCGAACCACTTCTATTCCCACCGGAAATCGAAAATGGATCCCTTTGTATACAAAACAGCGAGCGTTACCACTCACCCACAGGGGACACTCCTTAAACATCTATAGGCAAACAATATAACCAATTAGTCAAAAACAAATTGAATCAATTAAATTATGTTAAACAAAACACTATATAGTACTGGATATGGAAGGAGACGTCAGCAATGTGTATTTTGTTATTCTTTACCTTGCAAGACAATACTAAATTACTGAAAGTTAGTCATAATAATTATAGTAGTAGTTTCTTAAAATTCTAGACATGGTATCTTTATTTCTCGTTCTACAGTACATGACGCTTATATCTTGTTCTCCTATTTACATGTTTTAATAAAATTTTGTAACTTCCCTAGATATCTTCTCATTTTCCAAAATAAGAATCAAACTCGCATTCTCTTCGGTTGTAAAGTATCCAGTTTCAATTCACTCACACATTCATTAAATATATTTTTTAAACATACGTAACGAATTAATTTGTTTTGTTAAATCTTGTTGTAACACTAGCTGGTAACTAAGTTCCATGCTACAGAAGTGTATTCCGGCAGATCTTGCAATAACATTAAATAAATATGTCTCAATTTCGTTGCAGGATATAAGATTACTAAATAGGAAACCTAGAGGCTATCAAAAAATACTTAATAATCACGATTCTCCTTAAGAAACCAAGCCACTTAGCCTTGATTAGATGCGCAAAGATAGAAGGCCATATCAGCTAGATTTATAGATCGGCGTTGATGAACGCATCTCTAAGATCTATTCACTCACTCCGCCAAATATGACATTTGGAGCTGCCTATTATCTGCGGCTTGTGGGAGGTGTTTGTTGAGAATGGTGGAGCCGAGTTTCATTTGACTGCCCCTTATAAAAGTAAATTCTTTGTATTCTATAGCAACTCACCTGTATGCTACACTATGAAAAATTTTCCGAAACATTCCTCAAAAAACCTTAGCAACCACAACTACCGGGAAATTTCCAGTACTTTCACTAATAAAAAGCAACCACCATTCAGCTTTCGGGGATACTGGAAGCAAAAGGAAAAACGAGAAGCCTGAAGCAAGATATGAATACGAGTTCTTTACTTAAAAGCCTTTCTGACTGAATTAAGCTGCCAGTCATAAGAAAACACAAGATGAAAACAGTATAGAATGTCATAAGTCCTTTGCTTGGAACCCGAAGACATGCTCTGACGACTTACGCCACATTTTAATCGCTTGTCAATTAGGGATAGGAATCCCTATTCACTGACAATAATTCCCATTTCTGCTGAAATAAGTTATGAAAATGGCGGCACTTGATCAGAATTGCATTCGCCGTTACGATAAGAAACCGTTTTCTCATTCTATGCATGTGAGCCAAGAGCTGAAAGCTACAAATATCCACCGAGATACCAAATGTTTTTGTTTTTTTCTAGATTCCAATAAAACGACATGAATTAAAAAAAAAAAATTAGAACTTAGTGGGAAACTCTAACGACGTTTATAAAATTTTGAATAGGGTAGTTAGTTTGTAATAGAACATAAGGTCCAAAGGTTTACTGCACACTTATGAAGTAAAAGTTCACGTATAAAGCAACTGCTGTAAAACCATAACTCAGGAAGGACTGTTGTTGGTGAACCTATGATGAGGTGAAAACAATGATGATACTCACAGTTCATCCAGTGTTGAAAACTGGACTTGTGCTGTTTTGGAACTTATGGCTTTAATTATGTTTTATTTAGCGTTTGTTTTAAAGAGACCAATTTAATAAGATCGTTCCATCGGTTTTCAACGTTGACTGTTTTTCGTTCTTTATTTTACAACCTTCAAATGGCGGTCCTTTCCATGTCACAAAGTCGAGGCAGTGAAAGTGTAAAGAGAAGAAACTAAATGAATAGATTCGAAATGTTTCAACGTGTAAGGAATTAAGGTTAATTTGGTTTTCTTCAAACTTTTGCATTCAACGGAATGAAAAGACTTTCTACGTGTCAATAGCAGAACTTGGTGATAAATACAGTTGGTCCCATTTCTCCTTTTCTTTTGATTTCTTTTGAATTTAAATTCTTATAAAATTCTTGAACAAGTTAACTTCTTTCTTTGAAAACACTTCTTTCTCTTATTTTGTTTCTGTCAAACAAAATAGGAGTCGAATTGTAAATTCATTTTGAAAGAAGAGCTCAAACGTTTATTTATAAAACGTGGGAAGGAAACTACAGAAAAAATAATGTCATTCTTATTGCAAAACTTGGATTAAATTATAAAAACTTCTTTGATAAATTTCCTTTTGTATTCCGCTGATTTTTATCTCTGGATGAAGTAGTTTATACTGTGAAATAAAGTCGTATCTTTACGTTTAGCTGATTAAAACAGAAGTTTTAAATAATGTTTGAAACAAAAGCACTTGATTTGTAGCATGTGCTTTTAATTATGCCCTTTGAGAACTGTTTAATATATGAAAGGCACAGGAGAGAAACGCACTTTGTCCATTTTTGCCCAAATTAAGATCAGTTTGATCTTTGAAGGTCCTTTTTAAACGCTCTCACGTAAAATCAGGAAAATCGACGAAACACGTTCTTCTCCTGTGGTCTTCATATGTATTCGAAATAGATTTAACACTAGTAAAGAAGAACGTACTTACTTCCAAATAATACGCAATTGATCACAAATGAAACTTCCAAATCACTTTGACATCTTCAGTGGCGCCGTTCCTTGCCGAAAAACCGCATTGTTTTTAAAAAAATCGGTCAGTTGGCTGGAAAAAGTCACAAAACTACCTTGAAGGAAATGTGACTAAAAAAAATGAGAAACCCTTCTGTTTCCAAAAATATTCAAGCAAAGAACACTTTGAAATTTTCTCTACAATTAGCCAGCTTCACATTACGACTATTATTGAGACTCATATTGCGAACGTGCATTATAGTAGAGAAAATTTCTAAGTATTCTTTGGTTGAATATTTTTGGAAACTGAAGGGTTTCTGTAAAAACTTTGGTAAACTTTATTTTTATATGAACCAGTTTAGTAACTTTTTACTTCGGCCCGTCACGATTTTCCTCTTAGCTATTAAAATCCACATAAATGTCCCTGTCGGGAATCGAACCCGGGACCTTCGATCCGTTGGCCTACCGCCGCAGACCGCTCGACCACCCGGGTCCGTGCATTTTGTTAGTCACGTTCCATTCAACCTAGTTTTGTGGCTTTTTCCCGGCAACCAGCCGAAAGCTTTAACAGTGTTGGTGCATATAAGACAACTGTGGCAAGCCTTTTGTTAACGACCAATCAGAGGTTCACTCTAGAATGGTCCTCCTATCTAATTCCTTATTGCATATTCTAGAGCATAAACAATGCTATAATAATATTTATACCTGTCTTATTTACCCTGCCTCTTGTTTCTCATCCAAGTCCTTAATGGCAATATAATGCCTTTGAACATTTTTTTTATCTCATAAAATAGAATTGCTTTTTAATTAGACAGAGAATGATGTTGAAAGAAAGAGTAAGTTTTGATATGACTAACTGATGTAAGGAACACACACATGCATGCATGTACATGTGAAGAGCGGGGAGGGTTAATTTTCAGTTAAGGGGGATAAATCATTGTGCTGAAAAACACGCCACACACACTCAGGGAAGGAAGTTACGAAACTCTATAAAAGTGCTCATCTCCAGGTCATTATCCTACAAAATCCGAATGACTGGTAATGCACAGAGTAATAAACCAGGATTTAACAAAGGCTACCAAATTAAAGGGTGTGTCTTGTGGCTTACGGAGAAAGTCTGTTTGGTCGTTATATCAGGTTGATTAGTCACTTTTGTGTAATCTATATTTGAGTGTTTTAGTTTAGAATAACGACAAACATTGTTTATAACTCTCGTATCTGTTATGTAAATAATATCCACATAGGAATTGCTGTAAATAATGAACCAATCATATGGCCTAGATGCACAGGAAAATGCGTAGTTCTTCAATATGGTATTTAATATTGAGGAAATAGATGCAGAGATTCAAGTTTTAAGGTAGAGTCGCTTTTTTATATACAGTATATAATGACGGTGAGTGTTTGTAGCAAGAAACAGGTTTCTGCCCCTCAAATTGAACTGTTGGTGGCTTGACACAATATTCCTTCGAATATGGATTGAATTTATGCCCTAAAAACAGAACCTACAATTCCGAAATGCTCATGTTCTCACCGAGAATAGAAGCCGATACCCTTGACTACAATATTAGAAGCGTAACAACTTCCAATGGTGGAAATATTTTGTACACATTATTCGAGATTCAGTGACTGGGTGCAAAAAGGGCATTTTTTAGGAAGTGCCCTTTTTCAGTAAAACGCTTTACTCTGTTCGTCCATCATTTATCCACAAATTCACCAAATTTTTCGTCCATATTTTGAATATTGAGATCAGGAGAAGCCAAAGTACGAAGTACTGGAAGTACAGTACCCATTTTTCATAGGATATTATTCTGTGTCATGAGGTCTAGTGTCCCTCTCTGTGTCATGAGGTCTAGTGTCATGGACATTGACTTCAGTTGTTTATGTTTAAGATTATTATACAGCTGCTTTTTCACACAGTCTGTGTTTGTTGCTACAGTAATTTTCAAGATATGTGAGCAGTTTTACAGATTCTTCAGTTTCTAAATACATTGAGAGTTTTGTTGGTGAAAAAGCGACAGGTTTAAAGAAGCATGTGAATAAAAGTGTGTGGACAAGAATGGTAGCTAAAGTCAGCAGAGAATCAGGTAAACAATATATTTCAAGAAGTGATGCAGCCAGTCGTTCGAAGGAAGAAGTTTAAATCAGTAAAAAAAACTGCTATAACTACGTAGATAAAAGTATGTTCATATCAAGTGGCTTGTGAATGATAATGAAAATGATGACAATTTCTATTTATTTGTTTTCTTTAAGCTATGACTTAGGCCGGAATAAGGTAAAGGAAAGAATGCGGCAAGGAGTTGGCTAGGGCCTACGTCGAAGGTACCATTTGCTTTTTGAGACTAAGGAGAAGTCCTGGAAAACCTCAGACAATATGGTCGGCAGCTGGTTACGAAACCAGAAACTGGTTACGAAACGAGCTAATGCTCTACGGCGAAAATTATGATATTGCAGAGTTTTACCTCAGGGTGGTCGAGTGACTAACGTCCTCGTTTTCCGTGCGCCGGTCAAGGTTGGGGTGCATTGAACGGATTGGTTTGGAGACACTTTGTCAAAAGCTGTAGATCCCGTCGTTAGAAGCTCACCTGCTCGTTAAGGAAGTTAAAAAGATTTAATTCATTCATACATTTTACTCAGATAGTGACTATCAAGATGCATGCATACAATTTTAAAATAGTAATATTATATCGCTACTACATACATTACTTACTTCTGTAGTGCGCTTACTTAAAGCCCTAGTAGTTTCCATGGAGTTAAATGTAGAGTTGATATTTAATTTTGTCACTAAGCTTTAAGAATTGAAATCATTTTTCTCTGTTTAAACATCTCTGTTTTACTGATGTTCTCTGCAAGAAGGGCACATGAATGGTTTTTTATTTTACTTCTTTTTCAGGATTTCTTTTTCTTTGAGTTGCGAAATGTAATTAAAATCTGCTTTAAAGATGACTATATTCAATATCAAATAAGTCTTATTTTTTGCAAGTTGTTAGGAGAAAAAAAAAGTTGAAGTTTCAATACTTTCAACATCGATTTTCCACGAGTTGTAACCTTGAAGAAGTGTCCTTGTTGCACCAAATCCTTCAAATTCACTTTCTTAAATTTTACTTTCTGCACTAACACAAATGTGCATTTTCTCAGTGACACTTCTCTCAGCAGTGTCTGTACACTTAAGCCTGGATATTTTCCTCTGCTTAGGTACATTCTTCGCCTTCTCTCCCTTTGAAGGACTTATCCGAAGACAGATTCAATTAAACATCGTCCGTTGCTAACTCTTCCTTCCTTTACCTTTTCTTCAGCTTGCTTTCCTCACATTCGTCAAGATCCTCCTTCTCCTCTTCTTTTCTTTCTTCAACTCTCTAATTCTTCTCAATCGTATCGTCATTCAAGAGACGAACTTAAGTAACTGCATTTTCACCAACTTCTACATTTCACTTTGTATCATTAACATAGAAAATTAATAACACTTAAACTAGTTATAGCTAACTTAAATTCTAGTTTTTATTAATACAGAAAATTTACTTTAGAAGATATGAAATGAAATGTAGCAGTTGTGAAAATGCAGTTAAGCAAGTTCGGCTCTTGAACGACGAATGATATGCAGTTTCTTTTCCCAGTACCATAAAGACCACTGCAGACCTACAAACAACTCATAGATAAAATTAAATGTAGCGTATTCCTTTCCTTGCAATGCGACCTGGTGTTTGTCCAGTTCAACTAGGAACTAGGAAGTAATGTTAGTAAACCATCGCAGTATGTACGCCTTTAATCTATTGCGATCCAAAGAAGTGAAGTATCAGATACAGAACTTGTACTCCGTGCTTTTTTTTTTCGCTTTTTAAATCGAATGCCGAAATAATCATTGCATACTAGCTTTATTCCACTCCTAGTTCAGTTGAACAGACACCAGGTGGCGAGAAAGTAGATGAAAGGATGGACATTGTTATCTATAATTATATTTTCTATAACACATAGATTTACTCGTGGTTTGAGTTAACACGAGGTTTAAATGTTTTGAGCAAACTTCTAAAGTCTTCTTAAATTCTTTCGCGTTGTCTTTGATACTTACTTATAACTTTGTTTAAGAAACAAAACTATCAGATCGAAGTTCAACACTTTTCCTAGACATCAGCTTTTCACTGAAACTAAGCAGCACGGATTCCGCCAGGATTTTCAGTTTGAGGGGTTTAAAGTCAAAATTGGGAGGTTGAAAGTGGAGTTTGTATGGTTTCGACCGATTTTTGAACGCAAAAAAATTAAAGTTGGGGGTTATCAAGAATTTTGGGTGGTGACACCCCCACAGGGGGGTCTGGAGGAATCACTGCTAAGCAGTCTCACAGGGGCAAAATCATAGGAAACCATCTTGTTATAGACGCCATGTATATGTTTTGAACCAGACGGATGTTTTTGAGTAACATTATTGTAAGAAAATTCGTGTTCGAAGCCTGAACCAGCCAGTTTAGCTAACGTTTTTCCGGTTTTATTTTTAACTACAAAAGCTAATGTTCACTGGAGTCTAGGATTAACAAGAAAAGACTACTTTTGCTGTCTCATATTTCTCTCAATTAAGAAGAAAATGTGGTGCTGTACGTTTTATGGGCTTCATTTTGGAGTTCAATCATTAGAACAAGGAGGAAAAAAGGATAACCAATCTCGGAGCTAAACTTCCTTACACCTACTACTGTACTGCGCCTCCCGCCAGCTTTCGCACTCCGCAATCACCTTTGCACTATCTAACTTCAGCGCCTCCTCGCAGTTGCGGAGTCTTCGAATCGATGTCTCCGCCACTAGAACTCTCAAAATTATCCGAACAGTTGATCATCTGAATATTAATCTAATAATTATCTGGATTATCCCATTATCGGGAACCGGATAATCGAATATACAAATGATGGAACAATGCCAATATCTGCGTTATCGAATAAACAGATATCTGAGTAATCGAATATTGAAAGGATTTCCCGATATTTGTTCCATTAACTATTTTTCGGTTTATTGTTCGATTATCCGTTGTTCATATTATTATTTGATTATCAACAGTCCAGTTAATTGTTCTAGTATGAATAGCCCGGATGGTTGTTTGTTAACGGATACTTGTTGATCAATTATTCTTTATCCAGATACGGGAGGAGTCTATTTGCAAATAGGTCTTTGTCCAGTCGGCATGAATATTGGGATATGCCGCTATGAATATCTTACAAAGTTGGAGAAGTATTAGTTTAAGAATATTTCACCTTTTTGCAAAAGGATATTTGAGAACATAAAAATATTATACCACTTTTACTGTTAATTATGATTCTGTCCTTTAATTTCTTAATTAAATGATTTTAGAGAAGGCTTGTAATCACAAAATCTTACTAATTTTATTGGATGATGAAATGAACACAACAATGCAAATATCTATTATTATTTTTTAAAAAAATAAGAACCCGTTTGAAAATAAACGCCACATAATTGTTCGATTATCCGTTATCCGAAATTAACTATTTGTTTTCCAGATAATTGTTCGATTGTTATTTTCTGCGATAATTATTCGATTATTCATTATCCATATAATTGTTTTATTATCTGCTATCCGAATTATTTTAAAATTATTAATTCCTTGGATAGTTATTCAGGTAATATAAATCAGTATTAAAACCCTTCGGGTAAAGACAAGATTGATGCAAGAATTCTACTCACAAAAGAAGTGATATCCATTTTGCGGGTAATTTTCTTTGTGTCTTTGTGTCACTATGGCAAAAGTGTTTGTAATAAAATTAACAGATTTAGTTAGTATCCTGCCTTCCCCCATAGTGTCACAAAGAAAATCAGTCGCAAAATAGATGTCACTTGTCTTGTAAGTAGAATTCTTGCGTCACTCTTCTTTTTACCCGAAGGGTTTCTTAGTGATATCACTTATTTTGTAAGGCTGCCTATTAAGAAAAAGTGCATTGTCTTCATACAAAAGGACGATTTTGGACCATGGTAGGTACCGTATCTCGAAAACGGTAACTTCTATCAAAAAAAAAAATAAACTTCGATTCACCCGCAATTGACACTCAAAGCCCCCCAGTACCAACCATTTGTGGCTAAAACGAAAAGACAGACAAACATATCTATCATTTCTGAAAATTCTGTGATTTGGCTTTAAAAGAGTCGTAACTTTTGAAGCCCTTCACCGATTTTGGCGTGTAATACACCGTTTGAAAGCTATTGAAGCGTAAATTAAGATTCCTCAAATTTCGGCCGCCTATATTGTCTGGAGTCAGTGCTATCATCAGAAATGTGAGATTTTGAATTTTTTGGCACCATCCATGGAGGTCCTACCGACCCATTTTTTTATTGTCTTAGTATGGCAAAGAGCTTTCAAATGCAAGTTCAAGCATCAAAACAGGGCTTATAGTTCGCTAGATCCGAAACTAGCTGTATACATTGGAGTGCCGCTAACAGATTCATTTGTCAGCGTCACTCGAAGAACTACCGTTCTTCTGGATTTTTCAAATAATAGGATTTGGGATATCCGACTTATGAATTGTTTGATTCAATATATTGGCAGCCCCATCCAGCACTGGCATAAGAGACAGACAGAGGAACGGGAAATTGCGTTGGTGCTACTTACAGAGTGTTGGTGGTAGTGCGTGCGGAAAGTGACAGCTGTGTAAACAGTAAGAAAGAATTGAAAGACGAAGGTGAAAACTTCTACAAAAAGGCGACAGAGTGCGTAGTAAAGTGAAAATACAACTACGAAAATATGATTTGGTTCTAAAATTAAAAACTCTGAGGGAAATTATCCGCTAAATAATTTAAAATTCTGTGCTTCTTTTCTATTCATACCAACTATTGAATTACTTTTTTTTTTCTTGTTTTTTTCAGCCACTACTGAAAATTCCATCAGCAGAAATCGTGAATTGCGTAGTCTGTGTGTGCAATGCGACTGATGCTTTTCTCTATAAAGAAGACTTCCCGCAGAGACTGAAATTATCACCTGTTGGAATTCGGAGAAATTCGTCAACACTCGGTACTGCTCGCTGAGTTACTACAAAACTTCCTGCGAGTAGGACGAGAAGAAACTCGGAACAGCGAAGCGAAGTGCGGCTTTCCAAACGCTTTGTGTATGGTGGATTATAGGATGCGCGGGAGTGATTGGTTTGTATATGTTAATGCTCGCGTGCGGATTTTTTCTTTCTTTCTTTCAAATTTAACGCGTTCGTGTTATTAGTATTATGAAGTGAAGCTGTTATCAGATCATACGGTAAGTACACAAGTATGCTTATTATTTGTTTAAATAAAATACCATTTAGTGTAATAAAATTACACGTTTTAAGAAATTATTATTTTTTTAAATATTAATTTATTTATGTTTTGGGTCATACAAGCAAGTTATGGATTAAGCCCGTAACATGTTGAAGGAACTCTTCCCGTGACTGAGAAGGGGAAGGTATTAGCCCTGTCCTTTCTCTACGTATCATTCCGAAATTCACCCCGTGAAACTGGAGGAGTTTCTGTAAAGCCTCTTCCAGTACGTCCGCAGCATGATTCGGACCTGCCTTCCCCCCTTCGCCAGTCTTGAGCCGTAACCACTGTTCCACGGGGTGTGGGCTTAAGAAGTTGAACACTCAGTGCCTTAGAACCTTACCAAGTGAAGAAACAGATGCAGTCTTAGGTGAATTGTGATTTCATGCAAGGTTTTAAAATAAAATTGAAAAAAGTGCTTGATTTAAGAATTTAGTATCACATATTACACCTGTTCATATGAGCCCCTATTTTCTCTGTATATGAAATTTTGTAATGATAATAACAAACAAATAAAAATAACTCATTTTATATTCTTTTCATGAAGTTTCTCTCCATAATTGCTGCCGTCAGATTTGAAAGCACAACCTGTCACATTTAAAAGTAAATATTGTAACCGAACAAAAATTCGTGTATACCTGAAATGTAATAATTTATTTCTATTGTTATTAAATCGTCTTTGAACAATCCTACTGGTGCCTTTTATAGTCAATATCATATAAGTATATTAATAAAAATTGTAAATACAATATAGGAAAATTGATTTTAATGTACCGATAATCCTGAACGTGGTTTCAGATTTTTTCTCCACAGTCCCTGTCATGAAAGTGTTCTGATTAAATGAAGAATATTGGCCCTAGCTGCTACTCCTCACTCTTGTTGCCACAGCAATAGCAAAGAATGATATCTAATTGATGGTAGCCTTAAAGTACTGTAAGAATAAAAATTTAAGTTTTATTTTATGTAGTAGAAACATTATTATTAACTGACTAATTTATTTCCCAGTGTTCATGACAACTCGGTCTTGCTTACTGTTAAATTATTTAATTTCATACAAGCTTAGTTGCATCTGTTTTTCAAATGAAAATGTATTGTAAAGCTCTGATGTTGTCACTTCCGAAATATTATATTCCAAGTGCAAATCTTTTTACTTTATTATTTGTAATTGCAGTGCTGGCGGATATTAACATTTGAAAAAATACAAGGACCACCAAAACCATCCGCATAGCTAAGCGTTCTATCTATCTTTTCATCCTGTATCTATTTAAAGGTAAAATTGCGTTGATAAGAAGCTTTTAATTGATACAAGTTTTAATTGAGTGTTTCAACCTTACTGTTTTTGAAGAATCCCAGCTCCCTTCTTTGAGGTGCGGAACCTTGCAATGGATTTAGTAGTAAATGTAAAATCGCGATTGAATACATATCATTTTATACATCCACCTCTCTTCCCCTGCTGTCAACGGTGAATGAGTGGTATCGCTTGCTTAATTAATTCAAGGGGTCCACGAGTTCGACACCTGGTGGGAACACAAGTAATTTTGGGATCTACTGTAGATCTTGTTCTTACGACTTCATCCCATTGAAGGCAAACCACTATGGATTTCCTTGCAAGGGACCTTTTGGTCAGGACCTACCTTCCCACAGGCATAACCAGAAAACAAACTTTAACAGAAATGCCAGCTATGAATTAATTTAAAGTTGGACAGCAACAATCCCAGATTTCAAATTTCAAGTCTCTGTTGATGTCGCAGATAGGTCGATGAATCAATTGAATCGCTGAGTTGAAAAAGGAAGAAACTCCAGTTTTTAGGAAAATAAGTTGAGACATGCAAAGTGTTGTGTGGATACACCATGTGGTGAGTACTCGTAAGTAGAAAAAACATTCCGAGCCTCCTGCACGCAGTAGTGTGTCGTTAAAGTTCGTGAAACGAAGATAGAACTTCCGAAAGCTCTTGTAGGTTACACTCAATATGAACAGAAACACATGGTTTATTACAGGGGTAGAAAATTATCAGCAATTTGGCGGGAAACTCCAAACGGAGTGTCACTGTTACAACGGCGTTGTTTGTAAGGGGAAAGCGGGGGTATTCTCTCGCACCCGTGAGTTTTCCTTGGTCCCTAATTTACCTGTTTTTACGTAGGGAGGGACAACCTGTGTACTTATTTCCAATACTCCAATAGGTGCGACTCGGTCTGAGCTTCAGATTCCTAAAGGCCTTAAAAATAAATTAAAATTAAAATCCAAATAGGTGCGAGCATGCTTGGGCATTAATCCCACTCCCCCGCAACTTCTGGTAACAAATTACACCCTGATTGGTACAATATTTTTCCATATTATTTCAAAATCAGTGGCCAAATTATTTAAGAGAAATGCATTTTCTCTTACAAAAGATACATTTTCATTGGTTATGTACAATATAAGTGTTTGGCATACAGACAGGCCTAATATACCAGGATATGTTCCGATTCTATTGTCTGGTCTGTTAAACTATCGCGCTTACAATGGGAAATAAAAAACTGATATGTCCTTTTGAGAAAGCATACAAACAGCCTATTCCCATAAATACACGGGTGAAGTGTAAGATATTGTTAAAATGAAATGTTTAACTTTAGCTGTAGATTATCATGAATTTTATACCACAGTATCGTTCAGTGGCCGCAGATAAATAATAGTCACTCAGATGAAGGAAGCGATTCAACTGTAATGTAATTAAATGTAATAGATACGCTACTGTATTAGGCACATACATTTTGGAATGGTATTACACCGGTTGTAAAAGTGACAAGTTTCTGTATAAATGTCTTAAGAAAAGTGTTTCTTGGTCTCTTTGACTTTGGATTTAGCATATTATCTCCACCAGTCTTAATCTGGTATTTTTCTTCAATGTTCTTCAGTACGTAGGTGTTCTGCTTTAGTTCATCAATAAAACAAGTTTATCACGAAAATAATTAATTCCACATTTCTTGTAAGCAGAGGATGGAGCTCGTAATTAGTCAAGGGCTTCTCCGAGTGTGCACCCTGAAGTTATATTTTTTTTTTTTTAATTTTCTAAAATACGTGCAGTTTCTTCCTTTTATGTCCTTTGATAGCGAAGCTATAACTAAAGGGACCTTCTAATCCCGCTCATGATGTCTGTCAGTCCATCCGTGTCCAGAAATTAAATCTCAGGAACTACAAGGTGTAGAGAGATGCTTGAAGTGTCGTTGAAAAGATTTTGACTAAAGTAGCTACGAGCCACAGGAGCCGTCTTAATTGGTGCAGTAGTTCAGTGTTGCCAACCCATTTTAAAAATCAATTATCCAAATTACTTCCATTCAGTTATACTTAGCTGCACCAAACTTAGCATAAACGTTATTCGACACAACAGAAAAGTACTGTGAGTTTTCCGTATCTAAGCACTGCAGTTGTCAGTGTTGCCAGCCTACTTTATAAAAACTAACGCTTGCGTGGCTAAAATGCTATCAAGGGACAGAGTCTTTGCGATTGTTAGTAGTATCGCAGCTCCAACTTGTTTCAACTCAACGATTCAATTGTAAGACTGCGTAAAAAATAACATGACTTTCAAATAAAAATACAAATAAAAATACATGAAAAACTAATTTAAATAAATATAACAGAAGATATTTGTAAGCATGATAACCTTAAAGAGGCATATACGCGTACATCCAAAATAGACGTTTATAGAAATTATAAAATAATGTGTATTTACCCTTTCTTACCTGAAATGAATTTGGAACAGATTCCAAGCCAAAAGAATTGCATTATGAGTAAATCCGCCCTCTGGCTACCAACTGGTTCATGTTCCTATTTGCGTAACTCACCTTTTCTATTTCTCTCTAGAAACATATCTCGAGTGGATCGTAATTTCTGTTCTTTGAGGTTCGTGTCCATTTCCCTCTCTCTCTCTCTCTCTCTCTCTCTCTGCCCCAGAAACACAATTTCCGAACAATTCTCTTCATCAGCATCAGAATTAATGACTGCTTTTCTGATCATTTGCTATTGTCTGGTGTCTGTTTTACAATAATTTTGTTTTGTTTCATGTCTTTCCCTGCTCTTAGATCTTGTGTTTAAACTAGACATAAATATAAAAACTAGTACTTGGTCCCTTTTTAGAACAATATTTGGTTGTTACTCGCGTGTCCTTGTTGCCTTCCGACACAGTTTGTGGGTGGGAACACGTCAGAATGTCGAAGGGTCAGAATGTCTAAACAGAAAAATGATCAGAACGTCTACAAAAAGGGACAGACAAATCGTCTACAGAAAGTGAAAAAAAAAACTCTAAACGAGGAAAAACCGATCACAGAAATGGGAAAATAGTCAAGGATTAAATCTCAACAACAACAACAACAACAAATTAAATGCAAAGCGTTAATTAAATTCAAACACATACTTCGATATTACATTCTACCGACAAAATACCAGATTATTATTAATAATAATAATATTTTTTGCTTTTTTTTTTGTCAGTAGAATGGAATAACAAAGTAGGTGTTTGGATTTTTTTTGACCGCTTTTGCGTTTAAATGTGTGTTTTTTTCGTTGCGATTTAATCCTTGACCATTTTTCCTTTCTGTGATCGTTTTCCCTTCGTTTAGACGATTTGACCCTTTGACCGTTTGTGTTTTGAGACAAACTAGACGATTTGTAGACGATTTATCCCTTATTGTAGACGTTCTGACCGTTTTTCAGTTTAGACGTTCTGACCCTTCGACGTTTTGGCCTGGACTCGTGTGGGTCAGGGGTGTAACAATAATAGCTCCGGCCGCCACCCTTCTGTTCAATTCCTGACCTGAGCAAGAACAACGTCAAATGTGACGGCCATTTCGTATCTGGCAGACACTTGACCACAACAAGATCTTCTTAAGATAATATCAAAAGATTCCAACGATGTACAGAAGCCGAGGCTCTTACTCCCACCAAGTTCAGGCCATATCCAGCAGAGGAAACATAGCAAACTCATTGAGTTGACTGTTCCTTGTTTGCAATCCAGTATAGCATCCGGACTTATTTGAAACTATATCATAAGACTACGGCAGTTTAATAGCGGAATTTCTCTTCCATTCAGGAAATATACAACAGTGGTTGCTAGATTTTGCACTCCGTGAAAAAGATGAGGATGAATTTGATATCTTCCCAGCACAAGTTTATCAGTTTTGGACACTATCTGTCAATGAAAAAGCTTTATGCACTTAACAATACAGCCTGGATAGTTTCCTATTAACTAGTTATTTATTAAGTGCTATCAGTTATCAGTAGATGGCACTCACATGAAAAAAGTGCACGAAACAATACGTCACAGACAGTTCAAAACATGTACGTCGCACGAACTTTCTGTGGTCGACTTGTAGGAAGCGGATTCTGAAATCCGAATCATATTTTACCAGTTTTTACTTAACAATAGTCATTGCTCATAAGTTATAAGGAACTGACATTTTCAAATAGAATGAAATATGATCAGATTAAGAATCTGAAAATACAATGATTGCAAGAAGTATTTAGATTAGCATGCCCATCCCGAAGTTCGTGTCGAGTTGGGAAGCTTCTAGCGGTAGCCCACAGTGCTCATGCATTAAGACGACCCTGCGAGTGACTGCTTGATTGCATTACAAACCTAATGACTGTATGAAGCCCGGTAGAGAAGAAACATTTACCTATTACATGTTCGCTGAGAACTTGAGAAGGTTGTTCAGGAATGCGTAAAAAAATTTTCGATTAGATTAAAAGCGGACCCCCGAAAGCCTCGGGCCTGCCTGCTTTGCAGGATTTGCAGGCTCTGATGCTACGCCCCCTGTGTGGGGTACCTACTTGCTCAACTTGTACTCCTTCCCTATACGGTGCAGATGAAGTGTGACTGTTTCATCAGAAACCTAGAAGCGTTCAACATGGCTGATGTTCTGCTCCATGGCAGTATTCAGTGCCTCGTTATCCAGGCCCTGTGGAGGCCACTGCGGGTTCACCACACAGGGATAAACTACCGACTTGAATTTCTGGAACCAATGCCTCGCTGTACTTTCAGTCACAGTATTATTTCCAAAGGTTTGACGTATTCGGCGACTTGATTCAACTGTGGGCAATCCCACCTTAAAGTCATAAAGCAGACAACCCCAACGAGTTGCTTCGAAACCTTCATTTTTCTTCGCCACTACTCGAGCTATGACTGCTGTGAGTGCTCAAAGAGCCTGTCTTAGTCTCGGTCAATGTTTCCACTCCCACTCCGATCGCTTTTCCAGAACCTGAGGCACTTATTTCCGCATCAGTGATCACATCTTCCAGCATGCGACTTCGAAAACGACAAGAACTTTTAGTGTTACCTTGTAGAAATATTATTTTGCTTTACGAAACATATCTGGTCAAAAGACAGAGGATCGTTTGGTGAAGAACTCTTAACTATAAACCATAAATTTGGAATGGAATGAGAATTTCTTTTGTCTTATTGAAACATTGAAAAAGGTGCCCACCTCATAGAAATGTTCATGGCATAAATCTACTACTGACGTCATATGAATTACCATAATAAAGTAAGAAATTTAAATATTAGTTCATCTAAATGTAAATAATATATTTTTAAATATAATTTTATGATAATACTAGTTCGATCCTCTCTGTCTTTCATTTATTTGATAAAAATAAATTATCTGAAGTGAGTGTTTCTTCGGTTGCATTTTTCCCCATGAGAGACAACGTCTTATAAAGTTTCAGGCCAGCCTTCTCTCGGTTTTGTTTGAAAAAAATGTCACAACCCTAACTTCAGGTAAACGTTTTGACATGATATGGAATTATGTTGCTATTATCCTTAGAAAGGCATTCCATGAATCACAGGAAAGCTATGTAAATCCCTGATGTTATTATAATAAAATAATTTATCACGGAAGTTAAGCCGTTTTACCATAAAAGGAATATCTGCACGGTGTATCCGCACCAAACTTGGAATAAATGTTCTTGGGTATTCCAGAAAAAATGACGGTTAAGGTTTCCACATTCCCAAGCACCAAGCACCTCCAGTTGCCACTTTAAGATAAAATATAGTATCACAATGGCTTCCATACTGTTAAGTGGATCTGTACCAAAGTTTGCAAAATTATTCTTCCTCACAATACAAGCACAACAGTTGGGAACTTCACACATCCATGTACTCCAGTTGTCAGTGTTGCCAAACTTAATTGCAAATTCAATTTTTCCTAAGCTTCCGTAAAAACGTTTATACCGTTCCCCATATCCCCACCAAACTGGGATGAATACTCTTCGACACGCTAGAAAAGAAACTATGAGGGCACCGCCCACTAAAACATCCAAGTTTTCAGTGTTGCCAGAAAATGAGATTGAAGTTCTGCAACACCACACCGTTCAAAGTATCTGCACACCTGTGGATTACTTGCAATTCTACGGAAGAATAGCTTGTGCGTTTGTTTCTTTCACCCTCTTGCAGTCTACTGTCATTTGTTTCCAATTCTATATAAAATTCAATGTCTGTATTTGTGTGCTTGTTTGAATTCTACACCCCTTGACGGATTCAAACAAAATTTGGCACATATTCCTTAGGACCTAGAACGATTAACTACCACATTAAAAGGTAGGTGCCCCCCGAAAAGGGGGAACAGGGGTGAAGGTTCAAGCAGTTAATAGACCATGATTGTCTGATATATCCTTCAAGGCTGAGCAACCCACAGCACAATGCAGTTTGCAGGGTTGACTACCTTCAAGTGGGCAAATATGAAAATCCTTCCAATTCCTAGTTTTACGGTTCGACACTTCGCAGGTGTGGAGGGTAAGGGGGTGAAATAGTTAAAAGATACTTTAAAGGGAGGAAGAGAGAAAGAGAGAGAGAGAGCACATGCAATGAAAATGTACAGGATGAAACACTCCAAATATTTTCTGTTGAAAATAACACTAAACGTGTTAGGGGAAAATATATTTCACTGTGCGGTAAAAGTAGTAAGTTCAAAGACCCGGGATACAATTCTTGCGTTTTCACCGTTACTGTAGATTGCTTCCTCTGTGTTTCTACTGTCAAGAAGTTGTGTATCAATTATAACTTCCATTTAAGCTGAGATTTTCACAGGCTTTTGACAGTAGTTTAGATATTTTCGTGATCTTCATCTGAACCAATCTTCAGAATTTGTTTCTGATAGCAATTTTTTGTTAGTTGTTTCCATCGCAAAGAAAACGAGTCACCATTCTCTATTAAAATCCATTTAAACGACAATTTTCTGTGGTCAATTTTCTCAAATTTATTACAGCTAACTTTTTAGTAAAGCCGCAAAGTTTTGTGGGCAAGAGGATTTGCAGTGGTTTATTGTAGATATGGCATTTTTCTTTAGTTTCTTTAATAGCGTGAGCAAGGATATTTGACCGAATTAGTCTTTTTTCATTGTAAAGACATTTATTTCTAAGGTAAGGAAGTGTGAACCCAGATTTGGTACGCGGTTTATAGAAAATTCTCTACTTTTTCTGTTATTCAATGTTTCAGTATTTCATGTTGATGAAGGGCATTCTGCTCGGAGGCAGTCTATGGTCCCAAGGATTTGGGGAACTCCAGAGCTGTCGCTGATGGTGATCGAATCTTAACTAAATTGACCCACTGACCCTGTCTTGACTCGATTTGACCTCCTCTTTTCCTTGTGGCTTGAATCAATAAATGTTTTTACTTGTAAGATTAACAAGTTCTTACAGAATAGACTTTACGAAGAGAAAGTTATTTCCACATTTCTGTGAGTATTTGTGTTCTTTCCGGGGTTATAAGACTTTTATGGATATATTTTTTCAGCGTCGTATTTTTTGTGCTCGGGAAGGTGTAAAATTCGCGTTCTCGGTCAAGCTTGAAGGAAACACTGTTCAGACCCCGAAAGCCGTAAGGAAAGAATTAAATACACTGCTTTTCACTCCGGGTCATTGGGTCGAAATCTCGTCACTCGGTCAGACCGGGATCTGGTCCAAAATTTGATCCGGTGAGCCGTTTCAGCTCTGGCGAACTTGTGATGGTTTACTGTTTTCTTCCATCAGATGGTGATGATGTCCTAATGACGGGGCCTACATTTTAATTTGAGTTCCGAAAATGTATTCACCGGGTATTGAACCGAAAGTCACTTGACTACAAGGCAACAAGTGGTACTACTACTCCCCCATAGAATTCTGAAATAACGTTATTTATTAATATTTTTAAAAATTGCAAAACCAAAGCAGTGAATTTAAAAATACTCTAGCTTGTGGATCCGGCCAACGACTCGAAGGTCCCGGGTTCCTTCGAAGGGGTCATGGGTGTGGATTTTAATAGCTAAAGGGAGACTCGTGACGGACCTAAGTCCAAAATTACAAGAGTGGCCCATATAAAAATAAAGCTTACCAAAGTTTATCGAGCTTGTGAAAAAGAAACTACAATGCAATTAGAGCAGGGGAGACAAAGACAAAGTGGTGAGGAAGAGACATGACATGGTAGTATTTGCACCCGCACTTTTTCCTGAATTCAAAGCAAAGAGCGACTCCGACTCACGTTCGTAATAGGATCCGTCCATTGAAGTTACTGTCTCAATTAGTTGATTATGTACCCACACACAAATTGACTACGTTAATTACATGTTCAGGAACACATTAGCGCGCCTTTTCTGGTATCATTTAGATAAAGAAGCAGGTTTGGTGTTAATGGGGGGACCTAAACCAGTCTACAGAATAAAATACTTTTCTCAGTTAAGGAGCGTGCGGCAATCCATAAGAGGAAACGGTATGATAAATATATCTTCTTCTTTTCATGTATTCTATAAAGGCTATAATTTGTTCATTTGCCGCTGTCTCTGTGAACTTTCACCTTCTTGACCTGTAAAAATACTTTATACTTACGTTTTATTTTCAAAAAGGAAGTCTGTGAGTTTCACTTTTAATTTACCGCCATATTATGGACATATGTGACGGTCTCTGTGCGTGTCTACTTTACAGTATACACTTGTGACTCAAACGAATAGAAGAAAATCAACTTGCTTAGATAGCTGTTGCTCCATGTTAGTCTTTTAAGTTCTGAGAAAGATGAATTTTTTAACGACTAATAAGTCTTTTTAAGTTACCTTTTAAGGAAGAAAATATGTGTTAGTTAACGCAACCTTATATGCCATAGACCTCAATTGCTTCATGAATATACCAGCTATGAATCTTTTAGGGACTCATTTAATTTTTTATCTGTCCCTTTATTGTAGCACCTCAGTGGAAACAGAGAGAAGCAGTCAAATGAATAGTTAAATCAGTGGCGTCAATTTATTCGATCTTTCAGACAATTAGTGCCGTCATGAGCTTCGCTTACACTGAAAAAAGTACCTTTGAATTGTGGGTACAAAATGTTGATTTCGTACCCACAATTTTTAAGAGGTAGTGGCGAACCCAGGGTTGGGTTTAGAGGGGTGGTTCTTTGACTCCCAGTTCTTGGGGAGGGGGACAGATTAATAAAACAACGAAGGTAAATTATGAATCTCTGGATCCGCACTGCCTCTGAAAATATGGGTATAATGTATAATAATGGCCTCTACAGTTTTTGTAGTGTATAAATACAGAGCGTTTCTGAAATTATGTCCCAAACTTGGTGAAGTGATTATCACAGCGAAACAAGAAAAATGTTCATTTGAAGAAACTCCGAAATCTGCTTAGTTTCGGAGCTACTGGCGCTCAAAGTTTCAGCGTCACAGTTGCAAATGACGTAATAGTTTAACAAGTAATGTAGTAGTAACCGATACACCTATCCGAACAATGTTTATGATTAAAGAATTCGTCTTAACATTTTCTATGCTCATCCTATTAAACCATTAAATTCCTTCCAATGAATACCTTACGCTTCAAAACCTGTACTCCTTCAATCAAAATCATTGGTTAAATAGATGTATCCGATACTACTTTGAGAATGATTTGCTCAGCCTATACCGCTTACGTCATTATATGTCGAACTATGACGTCATTATGTGTCGAGCTTTGACGACTTTGAGCGATGGAATTTCTGAGACTATGCATAATTTCTTCAAATGAACTCTTTTTTTTATGTCAATAATCACCTTCCGAAGTTTGTCCCATTATTTCATGAACACCCTGTATGATTCCTGAATGGACATTTGTCAAATTGGATACGTCACTCTCAAATTTTCACTTATTTCTTTACTATTTTTTTTTCGATAACAACCCACAGCAATATGCGCCTTCATGTTACAACTTCTAATTACAATATTTTCTCACTATACGTACTTCAATACACTATGAGCCATTTTAACGAACGAGGAATCTGAAACGTGGAATGGTTGTGCTAGTGGATAGCTGAAATATGGTCGTCTTGTTTTAAAGTTTAGTGGAGGACCACAAACGGGCACAATTATTTATTTAACCATCTCCAGATACAGGACAGTTTCGACTATTTTAAACAGGATATATTTAACAACAATTTTGAAAGGAATCTACACTAACCTTATTCAATGTACCAATGTGATCTAGTCAAACCAGGGAAAACCTCAGTCAGGATGGTTGACACCGAGATTCGAACCCAGGTTCTTTCTCTTGTCGTTTAAAGTATTTAGGGCCATCCATCTTCATTTCTGGTAAAATTAATTTTATCTATGTTCAGATGTTTAAAAGTGGTAGTCATAAATGTGTAGTCTATTTCCAGAAAAGCCCATGTCCACAAAAACAATTGTAAAATTGAGATACTGGCATTATTAAGTTCATATCGCTATTTTCTAACACGTTCGTAAGGTTTTATAACTCCAGAACCTTTCTAAAATGATTTAATTTCCGTAAGGAAGTAAAGACGGAAACAAAAATTAACAGTAAAATTGTATATAATTTATCTTTCCTAATTTTTCTTTCTGGAAAAATGGACAATCTTGATAAAATATATTCTGCCACTATTTTAATATATTCATGACTGCAAAATTTCCCTAGCTTTGAAACTTAAGAAGTATACTACAAGTGTTTTGTCGATTTCATAACATTTATGGCGCTTGGACAACGGAGGCTTTGGAAATGGACTACACAAATAATTGAGGTATCAGTTCGTCAGACCAGAACAGAAAGGTTCCGTTGCAGAAAAAGAATGCATAAGACGCTTTGAAACTACACGAATATGAGAAATGGTTCAATATATAGGCAAATATTGACGTAAAAATATGACATTAAAAATATGACGAAAAGGAATCGCATACGCATACGCATGTAGACAAGGATTGCATTCGAGTTAAGTTGGTCCAGCAAAGAACGCAGCATAGAGGGGATTCCCCAAGTAAAAATTTAATTTTCAAGCAATTTTCCTTTCACAGTAGACAAGTAGAGAAATCGCCTCTAAGGCGCATTCTTCATTCATAAACACGGCTCAAATGAAGATACTCAGTATATCCAATCAGTATAAAAAACCTTCGGGGTAAAGACAAGAGTGACGCAAGAATTCGACTCACAAAAGAAGTGATATCCATTTTACGGGTTAATTTCTTTGTGTCACTATGACGGACGTGTTTTCTTTGTAATAAATTTAGGAGATATGGTATCCTTCCGCCATAGTGACACAAAGAAAGTAACTCGTAAAATGGATATTACTTCTTTTATGAGTCGAATTCTTGCGTCACTCTTGTCTTTACCCCGAAGGGTTTTTTATACTGATATCACTAATTTTGTAAGGCTTCCTATTTTTTAAAATAATGTGCATAGTCTTCATACAAAAGGCAGATTTTGGGCCGTATCTCGAAAACGGTAACTTCTATCAACAAAATAGGCTTCCATTTACTCCAACTTGTTCGGGCCCGCAATTGACCCTCTCAAAACCCCTGGTACGAACCACTTTGTGCTAAACGAAAAAGACAGACAGAATAACGTTGTACCTTTTCTATCATTTGTGAAAATTTTGAGATTGGGCTAAAAAGATCATAACTTTTGAACCCTTTGGCCGATTTTGACGTGTGTATGTGTGATACACCATTTGAAAGGCATAGAAGCGTAAATTACGATTCCGCAAGCTTTGGTCGCTTATATGGTCTTTGGTAAGTGGTATGAGTGGAGCAGCGGCGGAGAGTGTTCTCCGTAAGGGCTCGTATTTAAAAAGTGGCACGTGTCACTATGGCGGAAGGATACAAGATCGATTTTGCTCCATATCTCGAAAACCGTAACTCCTATCAAAAATCTAAGCTTGGATTTACCCCCATTCCCATGGGGGCCCGAGAAATGGACCCCTAAAACCCCCCATTTGAGGCTAAAACAATAAGACACAGAATGACGGACATACCTTGCTATAATTTGTGAAAATTTTGTTATTCGGTTAAAAAAAAAGTAGTAACTTTTGAACTGCTCCACCGATTTTAACGTATGATGCACCGTTTGAAACGTATTGAAGCGTAGAATAAGATCCAGTAAGTTTCGGCCGCCTATATGTCTGGGGTCAGTGCTATCCTTAAAAATGTGAAATTTTGATATCTTTTTCAAAGCGCCCTAGGGGGTCCCAAGGAGATCCTAGCGACCCAATTTTTTTCCTGTGTCTTAGAATTGGAAAGAGCTTTCAAATGTAAGTTCAAGCATCAAAATCGGACTTATACTTCGGTAGATCCGAAACTAACTATATACTATCTGAGTGCCGCTAACAGCGTCACTCGAAGAACTGACGTTCTTCATGATCATTTTGATTTACTAAACTGACACGTTTTACCACAAAACATGCCGATATATTACGTAATTTGTAACATGCTGCGAAACTACGAATGTTTTTACGTTTCATAAAATCAATCTTTTCTTATTTCGATGTGAGAAATTCTACTGTCCGTCAAGTTATGACCCTCATTTTTAGACATCTTATAAACGGTAAGGTATTCTCTGTGCGATGCGGACGCGCCGCAGACGAACATACGCAGTAGAAGTACACACGTGCCGTAGAAGTACAAACACACAAAGTTCAAGTGCAGAACTGACAAGAAAAGTACCGCATATAAACTGAAAGGAAGGTAGGAATATAAAAAGGTTATCAAAAGAATCTCTTAAGGTTATTGTAAAGCAACGATCTCCAACAAAAGATGACAGCACTCTCTTCATATACAGTATGTCTAATGTGTTTTTATCGATGTACGAAATTTCAATGCTGCTCCTACAAATTCAAGCCTAGAGAGTTCTAACTTTCAGGGAAGAAAGTTCATAACCAATTCAGGAGTTTGATCAATGCCGATTTATTTTACTTTATTTTATTTTTTGTTCATTGTTGAAAGAGCTTCATTATTATATGTTTTGATATTCACAATAACAATCAAGTGATTTCAACAATAAAGAAACACGAATATAAAAAAATCGGCATTGATCGAACTCTTGAATTGGCTATGAACTTTCTTCCCTGAAAGTTCGAACTCTCTAGGCTTGAATTTGTAGGAGCAGCATTGAAATTTCGTACATCGATAAAAACACATTAGACATACTGTATATGAAGAGAGTGCTGTCATCTTTTGTTGGAGATCGTTGCTTTGCATTTACCTTAATGTTAAAAGTCAATAGTAAGTACTGCTTTGGATTGGCTTTCACAAACGTACTCTTTTCCCCTCTATTTAAAATTTTAGATATCCAGTCGTTGAGGTATCATTGCTCGGAAAGCCATTCCAGGAATTTTGAACTAGTACTGGGGAGAAAAAACACTCGCAACTAAAATCTGTTTTCATTAAATCACAGTCGGGTGACGTGGATCCGCCCTAACTTAATAATATAAACTTGTTTACGTTTGTATTTCATTCTAATGTGCTCTACTACCGCATACAACGGTAAATTACTAGAAGCCCAGAACTTGTATCGTAATGATTTTAGGGCGCTCAAATTTAGAAATGCATTTGGCATATTTTGTATTCAACAAATTTTGATCCTGTATACCTCTTTTAAAAAATTAAAAAAATAACGAGACTCGGTCTTGAAAAAATACAAAATAGCGAAGGAAGGGGAAGCGAGAAACTATGGGCAGGGGAAAATAAAACCATAGAATGCAGCGCATACCGGAAATTCATGTATTTACGGAAGAAAATTACGACAGAGGGAAATACTTACAAAAATAACTTAATATTCACATTCGATTGATCAGATGTGAATTGAGATTACTCTGTTTTGATATATTCATAATGCTCTCTTTCTCTCTCTCTCTCTCGCTCTCTCTGTATGTGTGTGTGTCTTTCTCTCTCAGTATACACACAGAAACATGCACGATCATTGATGCATGCATGAGTGCCCACACATGGAACGCATGCAACGTTTCAACACATATATCCTTCCTTGTCTGCTGAAGCTAACTTGTTCCTTAGTTCTTGTTTTCATAAATAAAAAAATATATCTGATAATACATGTGTAAAGAGCCGATGGTAAGAGCCATAGACCTCATTGCTCTGTACTTAGTAATATATTTAATTTTATCTCATTGGATAATCAACTTCATGGTAAATTAAAATGTCAACAACTGAGTTAAACAGAGGGAAATAAATTGCTCTTCCTAGTTGGACTAAAATTACTAATAGCGTGCCAGCACTGTTATCAGGAACGCAGAGACAATTCCTGTGCCTGAGAGTTAGAGTCGTGTAGGTCACAAATCCTAGTTTTTCAGAAAACAGAGCTACTTTCATATACAAACTACACTACATAGTAAACTTACTTATTTTACAATAAGAATCAAGCAACCATTACTCGAGACCTTCCGAATGCTGTACAAAGCTCTATTGATCATATTTTGGCCAAAATTGGACTTACATGCTTCTAGTTCTCAGGTGTAGATTTATTCCTACTAATTGTAATGTTGAGTAAAATGAACAGACTGACCATATACAGGGTGTAATGGAATTCGACCAACAAACCTTTGTAGATAAATTCCTGACACCAAAACAAAAAAAAGGTCACCATTCGTCAAATTCTGATTGGTTTTCGAGATACAGGTGTTCCAACTTGCAGTCTAAAATCGATTCCTTACGATTGTAAAGAAAATCTATATTTCTCGATAGTCTAAATCATACAAAAGGCGAAATTAAGCTCTGGGAATAGACTTATGCGAATAGGATGGACTTTAAAATGTGATCTCGTCAGGCTATCAAAGTTACTAACCTGATATATTTTTGAAGCGCCTCTGCGTTTTTATTCCGTACTGGTGATAAATATCATATTACAAGCGCGAAAAGCATGGTTACCAACTATAAATATTGAATTATAACCAAGTTTAAAGATGAAAGTCGAATGTTTTCTCACCGTTCGTAACACTACATTCTGTGCTTCATATATGATGCTTAGGGAAGAGATTTTTGGAAAATAAATTCTGTTCCATCCGAAGTAGACCATTCTTGGTAGTAGTGACGAAATGCAGTTGTCATACAATCTGCTGTTTCATTTAACATATAAATACATAATGCATATTTATTACATACATATTTCTTGAAAAAGAACATAAAATGTATTTTACGTAGTCCAGATAAAATAAGCTGTAGAATTGTTTGAATAAATACGTATTTGAGATTTTAACGTCTAAATTACACCAATTTTGTGGCTTGAGGCTACGTGCCTTTCCATAAATACGAATAATTTTGGCGTATCTTAAATGAGTTTGATTAAATTGACGTGTTATCCATGAGGATACTTCAATATTTACTGAAAGATGGTTGTGTACCAAACAAATGAAACTTTCTGCCTACAATCCTATTACTTTTTGTGTGGCAGTGTACAGAAAATGGAGATTTTAACAGAACTGCGTTGGGAAACAGGGACATCTGTAAATGCAGTTGAAAAGGAACTGAACATTTTAGATACATCCCACATGCAAGTGCCTAAATACGAGTTTCAAAATCTGTTTTGAAAGAAAATCAACATAACAAAGACTTTCTCAACTGTAAAAGTGATCTCGTTTTCGAGGTTCAACATGTAACTGAAATTAACGGTGTGTGGCATTCTTTTCTTCAAATATGCACGCCTGATTTCGTGTAATGTGGAAAGGTCATTTTGGTAATAAGAGGCATTCTTAGAGACAATTAGCGAATATTTACGATAACAATTGGGAAATGTTCATGGTTGTTCATGGTCATGAAAATGCAACAAGCAACTGCGAATATGAATTTATTTCTGTCAAATTTAAAGATTATTTTTTTTTTAAATTTTTGACTACTATTATTCAGTTCCCAGCACCTAAAAATTCAGTCTCTAATGATATTTATCATCACTATAGAATATCAAATATCCCATAAGCGTACGTAATTTCATTAAAAAAAAAACAACTTTATACCAGATTGGTAACACTGTTACCTCAATTACGTCACATTTCAACTTGCAATATTTAGTATATTGACGCAAATCAGCTCTCAAAAGTAAGATTTTACTTTGATGCATCTTTTATCCATATTTATTTGTCTATCCATTGTAAGAAATTAATTTTAGGTTTCAAGCCCGAAACCCTAAATCTCGAAAACTAAGTGGAACACGGCAAATCATGAAGATTTCTTTCGGTGTCACATATACATATATTCAAAAGCAACATTGAATATCTATATATTCAAAAGCAACCTACCAATGTGTCTGAAGCGTAAAGTTTATAATCAATCTGTTTTACCTGTGATGGTGTACGGTTGTGAAACTTGAACATTGAATGCGCAAACGACTCAAAGATTGAAAGTCAGACAAAGAGCAATGGAGAGGTGCATACTAGGAATAACCAGCAGGGACATGAAGACAAATGAATGAATTCGCGCACAAACAAAGGTAGAGGATGTAATCAAGACTGCGAAGAAGATGAAGTGGAGATGGGCCGGTCATATAGCTATACGAACAGATGGAAGGTGGACGACAAATGTACTACAGTGGATTCCTAGAGAAAAGAAACTACAGAGACGACGCCCAAATGCAGGATGGGTAGATGAAATCAAGCGTTTTTCAGGAGCTACATGGATGAGGATAGCAGCAGACCGAGATATGTGGAAAGAAAAGGGGGAGGCCTTTATCCAGCAATGGATAGAAAACGGCTGAATATGATGACGATATATATCTTCCTTACCTAGGTATTTATAAAGAAGACATTGAACACAAGTTGGATATGTTATAAGCAGGAAAACAAGGGAGGCATAAGATGATAGGAAAACATGGAAAGATTTTAACTTATGAAGGGAAACCCCAGGTAAAAAGCCTGTAGTATACTATTGCATATTTATATATATATACACCTGAACTTTTTAAAAAAAAAAAGTATGTATAAAACACATTCTTCCCTAACACATTCTTTATATACTGTATATATATAAAGAATGTGTTAGGGAAGAATGTGTTTTATACATACAATTTTCTTTTTTTAAAGTTCAGTTTACCTAAGAAACAAGTGAGGCAGAGAGTAGTTGGATTACTTTGTATATGTGTTACAGACTGGCTTCAGCAGCGAGTGTTCTATTTGGATAATCTATAGTTCGTTGATTAGTTACGCCGAGACGTTTTTGACGACATCACAATCATGTTCGTAGCTCTAGTAGTTACTGAGTTGAAAGTTGTCGATTATACACATTCGTTAACTATGAGAAATTGGAACCCCCTATTTCGGGACCTGCTCATCCGATCTGGATGATCTATGAAGGTTTGAACTCGTCTCAACGCGACCTAACATATGAGAGTCTATGTGCGTACCTAAGGCTATGTGCGTACCTAACAGATGAGGGGCAGAAAACGAATTGTATTTCGATATAAAAAGTAGCCATAGTGTTGATTCGTGACACGTTAGTAGAAGACCCTATAGTATACTTAATAAATAAGTTAGTTCATTTTGGATACACGCTGTATTTATAAATGGCCTGCAGAGGAGGAACTGTGATAGCTTCAAAAGAGAAGCACATGTCTCTTTATCAGTAACTGAGACGCACTGCCAAACGACGAAGAGAGAGGATGAAAAGGACAGAACAGACGCCTGACACACCCCCTCACATAGCAGATGAAACACTTGAACCGATATCATAGCGCGAAATGTGGGTTAGTGAGAACGAACGACCCAAACAGTAACACAAAACGCAAATTGTGTAATATTCATAGAACGTTGATAGTTCTCCATTTTGTCTTTATCTTTATTGTAACCACAATGACGTTGATAGAAGAAAATATCACTCAACCGTCATTCTTTCTCTGTCTGCATTTGTCATTTCTGAATGACATTTTTGTTTTATTTTTCTTGCGAAGTAAAACTTCAACTTTCTCGGAATATGTAATCTCTTTTTGTTTCCTTTGTTACTGCGCTTTCCACATTAGAGATAATATGTAGTTTACTTTGAAATTCGTTAAGGATGTGAAAAATGTAGGACACATGCAATGAAGAATTTATGATATATTCAAAACTTGTGTATACATTTTTAATGGACATGTATGTGTTATAAAAACTAACAGTCCATTGTTAAAAGATAAACAACAACGGATAATCAGCTTCCTTTTGTGTCTTCCTTCTTCGTCTGTGTCTCATGAATTCTACTTCCCTTTTGTGATTTATGACTATGCATCCTTCTTTCACAGAGCATCACCAGACTTTCACCCACCCTGGCATCTCTATATGAGATACAACGTTACTTTGGAATATTCTGAAAATTTTGTTCTTGCTTTTCGCTGTGCAATATATGTATATATATATATATATATATATATATATATATACTTTTATTCTGAGAAACATTGACGATCTCTTAAATAAATTTGAAATTGCGGGGACCAAGTGCTATATAGTATTTGCATTACAGCCGGAATAAATTAAACGTAATTGGTTTAACCCTCGTTTTACTAACATCCGTGACCCGTGCTCAAGATGGTCGCGTTCAGGTACCGAAATGGAAGTTTGAGAGTGCATATTACTATAGAAGGAAAGAAAAAAAAAGATTATTTTTGGAAAGAAAATGTCTGTGTGAGCGCACTAGTTATAGTAGGATACTTACTTACTTACTAACTCTATGGCTTACGAAACTCGCAAGTTCATCGCCGCAGTAACAAATGTTCTCCATAGGATTCTATCCTGAGCAAGATCAAGCCAGTTTTCATCACAAACACCTACTTCTTGAAGATCCCTTCTAATATTATCCTCCCAACGTCGTCTCGGTCTTCCCAACGGTCTCTTTTCCTCCGCTTTACCAACCACGATGGAATATAATCTTCGTTTCCCTCCCATCGGAGCTACATGGCCTGCACGCCTTAGTCGTCGCGATTTCATTATTCATTATTCTTACAACATCGGGTGAGTTGTAAAGTCCGTGAAGTTCGTCATTATGCAGTCTCCTCCATTTCCCAGTCATCTCGTCCCGTGTCGGATATCTTATATCTTTCTCAAAACTTTATTTTCAAACACTCGTAATTTACTCCAACTTTCGCAACCATAAAGCGTTACCGGCAGTATAACCGTTCTGTATATTTTCAATTTCAACTTTCTTGATATTAATCGCGAGGTTATGAGTTTCTGGACATACAATGTAAGCGACTTTTTATTTCTTCCGTGACCTCGTTTTTGCTTGTTATATATGCTCCCAAGTAGGATACACGATTACTATTATTATTATTATTATTATCACACATACAATACTCCAGAAACATTATATTTAGATTCCCAATATGGGTATAATAATAATGCAGACATATCCGCTGAGCTTAATATGGATATTGAAGGGAGAGAAAGTGTCGAAAACCTTTCAACCTGTAAGATTTACTGTACCACAAGTACATCTTATATATATATCATATTCAGCCGTTTTCTATCCACTGCTGGATGAAGGCCTCCCCCTTTTCTTTCCACATATCTCGATCTACTGATATCCTCATCCATGTAGCTCCTGAAAAACGCTTGATTTCATCTACCAATCTTACATTTGGACGTCGTCTCGGTCGTTTCCTTTCTCTAGGAATCCACTGTAGTACATTTGTCGTCCACCTTCCATCTGTTCGTCTAGCTATGTGACCGGCCCATCTCCACTTCATCTTCTTCGCAGTCTTGATTACATCCTCTACCTTTGTTAGTGCGTGAATCCATTCATTTATCTTCCTATCCCTCCTGGTTATTCCTAGCATGCACCTCTCCATTGCTCTTTGTGTGACTCTCAATCTTTGAGTCGTTTGCGCATTCAATGTCCAAGTTTCGCAGCCGTATATCATTACAGGTAAGACACATGGATTATAAACTTTACGCTTCAGACACATTGGAAGTTTGCTTTTGAAAATAAAGTGTAGTCTTCCAAAACTTCACGCCATTTTGCATCTTCTATTTATTTCATCAGTCAACTTTGCATTCGATGTTTTAAGCTGGCCTAGGTAAACATACTCATCAACTATGCCTATTGTCTCTCCGTTAATCTTCACTTCCTTCTTTGCAGCATGTTTGTTGTACATTACTTTTGTTTTACTTAAGTTCATTTTAAGGCCTGTTTTCGAACTCTCGTTACTAAGTTCTTCCATTCTGGTTTGTAGTTCTTCTGCACTTAAAGCAAACAGGACTATATCATCAGCGAACCGTAGGTGATGACGATATTCGCCATTAATTTTAATTCTAACTTCATCCCAGTTTAAATTCTGGAACTCTCTCTCCAGGACCGCACAAAACAGTTTTGGAGAAATTGAATCTCCTTGCCTTACCCCTTTTCCAACTTTAAATTTTTCACTGTCTTGATGCAGTCTAATGACATATATATATTGCAATTGGTAGTCAGTTGATTACGTAAAGATACGTAATCACATGTGGTGCAACGAGATACATCCTGTACCGCCTTCCAATATTACACATACACTTAGCGCAGTAACGTAACTATGATTTCCCCTCCCCCTGTACGGAACTTTTTAAGTCCCTTCTTCTAGGGGCCTTCTAACAGCACCTCGCACATGCAATTTCAGCAAATTCTTGCTTCACGTAGAAACCACACACCAACTGTTCAGAATAGTGTTGGCAAACTTCTGAAACTGAGATCCTCTCCGGAATGCGTGAAAATTCCCATCCAGGCCAAAAATCCCTGACCTTGTAACAACTCTGAGAAAGTTATAAAATTAAACATTGATGTGACTCCTCTTATCACGTTTGCTGGCATTTTCATTAAATCATTTTCATCTACTTATATGTTGCCTGAAGGCCCTTGGACAGCTGGGGCTCAGGAGCGTAGCCGGAATTTCGTTTCGGAGGGCTCCACCAAGTAGTTGTTTTAGTTATAAATTTAGTTTCGAACACCTACAAAAGACAGAAATGTATATAAAGAAAATAATAGCATTTTCTTTACTTTTCAGTTTTTTTATGTCGGTTTAACTTGTCTTTTTAAAGAAGCTTTTTTGTGTTTTATTTACTTTATATTCTCAAATTCAGGGGGGGGGGAAGCAATTGCCCCCTAAATGCCCCCCTCTGGTTGTAACGTAAAATTTTCGTTATATACGCAGAATGTTCTAGGTATATCAGAATGAATTTAAATACTGGGGAAGTTCTACAAACAAATATAGCCTTACCCTTTCAAGATATTCTGTAAACTCCAACCTGCAATGTCCTTCAGTATTCTTAGAAGATACCCTTATTCGATCTCAAATGTCCTGCTACATTCTGGATATTACAAATAAGGATATTCGTGATATATTCCGCGCTTTGTGGATTAAAGTTGATACAGGTAGCTCCAACTGCAGGATTGTTGCGGGTGTGCGGTAGGAAGACATTTTATGAATCTCTAAATATTTTATGTGTTGACATTGTTGATTTAATGAAATGGAAATAATATTTTAATATTGGAAAATGTAATCCTATTGTTGGGAATAGATAAAATGGAGCTAAATTAAATATAAAGATTTGTAGTAAAGATATACGAATGATTTTTGATGTGAAAGGCATACATGTGACGTCAGGTATATGAGCAAATATAAGTAGCGAGAACATATTGTTTGAAATGATATCTGATATCTATAATACTTGAGGAACGTGGCGGCTATGTTAAGAATTACGAGATCGAAAGGATAGTTGCATATTGTTTAGTTAGGCGTAAAGATGTAAATGAAATGATTTATAACATGTAAATTATTGCCAAATAATTAAATATGTCTTTATACGAATGAAGAAATCCTATATGTCAAAGGAATTCATTTGCTATCTCAAAGTCACGAACAGTTGTAAGAGCATTGTGCTTAAAGAGTATAAGTCGGGATTTGTGTGGAGCTCTGAAAATCATGTTTAATGAATAAGCTAATCAATTGAACCATCTTTAGTTTCGGTAGGAGCAAGCAACTTTGCTAGCTAGAGTAAATCTTTTACCCTAGGCCTGGCATTTCAAATTAAGCTTAGCCTCACCCATGTGCGTAAGCCTGGGTTCCCTACAAGTAGGCATCCAAGGTATGTAAATTACAGGTAAAGCATACTCATTGGCTGAATGGATGACGCAACTGGCAGATGCTGTCGTTAAGCAAAGAGTATCCATTTAGAGAAATCTGTCTGTATTCTAGCATTGGAAATCGCCAGCTAGGTAACGACAACAACAGCCAATCAGGGGCAAGTCATGCTATCAGTGTTTCTCGGGACAGGGGAATTAGCCTAGACTTCACTAGGCCATGATATATGGTAACATTTGAGATTTGCCTATCATATAACCGAGAAATTTAAAAATGCTTATCTAATTCGACTTTCAAGTTAGAACCAAACCTGTCATGCCACGCGAAGTACTGAATATCAATTTTGTTTGGTATTGCGTTCTCCTGACACTAGGAGCGCTATTGTTACTCATATTTTCCTGTCAGGAGTTTGCTTAGTTATACATTGATCTTTGGATTAATAAGTTTCCCGCAAACTCCGACAATTTACGTCATCACCGGAATTCAAAAAGTGTTCACTGTTGTCAGGAATGGACCCATCTGGTAGGCATCTTAATTACTTTTATCGCAAATCGTCTGAAGTTAGTTGGAAGGGACTACGAGCTGAGAATGATATATATAAGTCCATGTTAAAAGGTTATTGAGTCTAAGCCGGAGCAACGTTATTTGAATAGATATCTATTATCGTAACATTACAAAGACTAAATTACAAAGTATCTTATTTTCATTACTTTTTAATACGTATGAACTCATACGAACTATAAGCGGAACCTTTGGTACCGAATTTTAATATTCTTTTGGATGGAAAACATTCGTCATTTTAGGACGTTTTTACTCCCTTTTCTGTCTTTTCGGCTGTGAAAGAAAGCAAAGAGGGAGGAAACTGTAACCCGGTAATGCACTAAGTTACAATTTCAGCGTTCGCCTGGAGTTAGTGGAGAAGGGGAGACAGCTTGAACTGACCATTAAATTTCCGATTGAGCGAGATAGCTATTACATATTAGGTTATAATTGAAACATATATATAATGCTATAAGTATGACAGCCATCATTGTTAGTATTTTATTAACAACGGTAGGACATTCATGATAATGTTAGCTCTTTCCATTCACAATGGAGTATTAATTAGTCTTTCCTTTTTTTCTTGGGGACAAATCATTGTCCTTCATTAGGCTATATTTTGAAGCAGGAGATGATAATCCCAATTCCTTTTCTTTTTGACATTCCATTGTCCCATTCCTTAGTGTCAGTTTGATTGCGTTTGAGAGGTTGTCCATATTCGCTGAATGAAACATAGATTGCTGACATAACTGCTACATCACTCAGGACGAGAACTGACAGTGAATGATATCTTCGCTATCAATAATTAGCTGGGTACAAGGGAAGTCCAATGGAAAAGATAAAAGAAGGTGACTTGATTGAAGTAATCTTATAAATAAAGTTCAACACTGGCTGCCTGTGTTTGTGTCTACGTATGTCGATCCAGTATATAAGTTTACTACATATGAACAATCTACACCAACACCTTGCATGTCTGTCCCAAAGCTCAAAGCTATGGTATCATCACCAGCAGCAGTAACATTAGCGATATTCGGATTCGTTTGGCCATCACTAGTATTTATAACAATAAAACTCATGCCACAATATAACGTGAGGCCATAACGAATTCTTCGTCATCCAAAACTACATTTTTAATTTCTCTAGATTCTCACAAACAACATGGCTTCCAACTACACAGTGTCCTACGTAACTGTATTGTTCTATTGACTACACTTCTTTAGTTTTCTGTGCGTGCGCATCCAACAACCAAACAGTAATAAATATAAATTGTTAAACTTGTAGGTCATGAAGGAATATGGTTCAATCAGCCATACATATGATTTTCCCAGCAATGTAAAATTTAGTTATAATTGTTTAGGAAATACAACAATACCAGGTATATGCAACTTAGCACAAGGTTATTGTTACCGTAGTACGATTATGATTACGATTATTATACATTTTAACAATACAGTTTAGCAATGCAAATATAGCTGAATTTACTAGTTTTTTCCTGTGTAGGATTTACAGGTAAATGGAAAAATTGAAATCCAAATTAATGCAATAGAAGTTTACATAATGAATCTAGAATGCGTGATATTAACAAACTCAATGTCATGACGTAAAACTACTATGATTAAGGACTAGGCAATTCCAAGCTATATTTTACTCATAATAAGAAATAATTTATATCTAACATAAACCTTGGAAAATATATGTTTACGCAGGGTTAAAAGAATGATACAATATTAGAATGTTGTTGTAGACATGACTTTTTTATTTTTATTTTTTGAAGAGACCTAAAGTCACTCTGGCTAGGCACCTTCCCACTAGAGGGTTACGCCCTCTCTATAGGGAGGGGAAATTTGGGCGAGAAGAATTTCTAGGATTGGAGTTGGTCTAAGGGATGTAAGAAAAAAATATTTATCACTTATTTAATTTAAATCTCATAACTTCGACCTTATAAGGATTTTACTTATAACCATTTTGTTGGTTTACATGATCTGCGATGAAGATGACTAATAAATTATGGCGATGAAGTTCAATTTCATGCCACAAACACTGAAACGGATACATGAAGATGAATGTTCTTCCTCAGAGGCAACTCTGAGCACAATGAGTGACATATGAGCCCTTGTTGTACACTAATGGAAACAGTGCAATTATGGAGGTGAAAGGTGAGATGAACTGTAGTGAAAATGATGGTTCAAAATGAGTTGTCATCTCTTACACAGTAGTTTCAAGTGAATTGGTGTGAATGTAGATGTACTGACCTGAGTAGGTTGGTTGAAGGTTGATGTTAAGAACTGTACGTGAGGCAAATTGGAGTTCTTTGAAAAAGGTATAGATTTTCAAGGTGATTAAGATAAACGAAACAAACTGTTTTATTGTACTGGGCTGTGAAGGGAAAATGTGGGTGGTTTGGATTCTGAAGGTCGGAGTGGTAATACAAGTCCGGGATTCTCAGGAGTAGGTTCAGGTCTGTCTTTGGACGTCTGGGGTGCTGCGCCCAACTATACGTAGGGTACTGTTTGCCACATATATTACATTTTGGTGGTTGGTCTAGGTTAGACCAGTCTTTGGTGGTGTGTGGGCCATGGTCATTATAGGTCTGACAGTGTGAACATCTGGTAGGTAGAGGAGGTTGGGAACGAAAGGGTTCAACACGGTATCGTTTTCTGTAAATGAAGACACCGGCTGTGAATAGGTTTGTGATTGTCTCTGAATGATGAGTGAGGACGCATACCATGTAACTAGGTGTTCCAGTTTTGTTTCTGATCCTGATGTACTTCGTTATATTCTGTCTTTTGGTCTTAAGCTTCTGTTCTATTTCTTCGTCTGTTAAATCCAGATTCACTCCTCGTATAACGACGGAAAGCATTGGAAGTGTTCGTGGAGGTGGCTGATTCTTTAAATGTGGAGTGTCAAGTCGTACAAAATGTGCAGATGGTTCGAAGATTTCCGGGCTGTAGTTGTCTCTGATTTTCTTGGCTAAATTAGGTTAGGTAGATTTTACTATCATGCAGTTTCGTGTAGGAATGATAATGTCTCGAAGTACGTATTTTAGAAACTGTAGAAAGAGTAATTTTGGATTTTGAAACTTAGGATCAAATATGGTCAGTAAGAAAGAATGTGTTGAAATTGCAGTAATGCCAGTGACAAAATCTTCGTAGTCGCTGTGTTCCCAGCTATGGTCGGAGTCAGATACACTTACCGTATGCGTTTTCTTCGATGGTGGTGAGAGTCCGAAATTGTCATTTATTGAGGAAGTGTGTTCGTCAGTGCTGCGCATTTGTTTACCTACTGGTTTAATTTGGATGGTAACTGAATGATATGGTGGATGTTGATATGGTGGTTCTGATACTTGCTTTGGCAGACCATTGTCTTCCGGTTGGCTGTTAATAACACTGTGCAACAAATTTTGATCGAAAGTATGTAAATTGTGTAAATTTATGATTTTTGCATTCATTTAAGCATAATATGAGAAAATGTAATAGTAGTGCACTATTCTTAGCTCTGGTTATGAAAAAAAATACCCTTGTACAACAATATCAGTATATTGCAAATGTATTAAAATTTATGAAAACATTTAACCAAAGTAGTTGTAAATACCGAGATTAAGGTATTTTTACATTCATTTAACCGTAATGTGATAAGTTTGGATATAATTAAGACATACACTAGCCCATAACTTTTATACCCTTGTACATCCATAATTTAAAATGCGCAAATCAATGTTATATAACGAGCTTCAAATTGTGGTAGAACAAATTTGTGAAATATTGTAATGCATAGAATTAAACAATAGTGGTTAGGGCAAACATTATAAATCAATAATAAAATTCAGTATCAACCTTAAATCGTTAAAAAAATATGTACAAATATGTTTTTGCTACATCAAGTAAAATCAGCACGAAGTAGTCCTAATTTCTTTATAGTTGAATAAGAATTCACAATTAGGATAGCCAAAATCCAACAGTTCCAAAAGAAGCAAAGTAAAATATAATATAAATTTTCAAACCAATAACTACACTATAATAAAGGCAAAAGTTTCGTGAGATCCCTTGTACAAAATAGATTCCTAGTGAATTCATTTTGAGCGTCTTCACTTGGCCTGCCTTTTATACACTACATCTTTAGCGTCTCTTGCAATAGTCCAACAGTAGTCTGCTAACATGTTAGAACTCCACTTGCCCTCATATCTCTTATCCATGGCTGCAATATCATAATGAAAACACTCGCCATGTTCGTCACTTACTGTTCCACAATCCTCAGGAAAAAAGGCAAGATGGGAATGAAGAAAGTGGAGTTTCAGAGACATATTGCAACCAAGTTTCTCGTAGCATAACAACAACTCAGCCGCTATTTCTCTGTAATTTGCTGCTCGGTGTCTTCCCAAGAACTGTGAACAAACACTTTTCAAGATTTCCCACGCAGCTTTTTCCTCACCTTGTAGAATTTCATCGAACCGATGATCTCTGAATAGCTGTCGAATCTGTGGTCCTATGAAGACGCCTTCTTTAACTTTGGCGTCACTTAAGCTAGGGAATTTTCCTCTTAAGTACTTGTAGGCCTCACCCTCTTGGTTCATGCTCTTAACAAAACTTTTCATGAGACCAAATTTAATATGAAGCGGGGGAAGCAAAATTCGCTTAGGATCTACAAGTGGTTCATGTTGCACATTTTTCACCCCTGGCTGAAGAGTTTCTCTTGTACTCCAGTCACTTTTGCCGTAGTGAGATGCACGATCTCTACTGTCCCACTTACAAATAAAGCAACAATATTTTGTATACCCTAACTGCATACCTAACAACAGCGCTATCACTTTGAGGTCACCACAAATGATCCACTGAAAATCATAATATTTAATGGCTTGAAGTAAACGTTTCAAATTTTCATCAGATTCTTTCACATGAACTGCATAACCTACTGGAATTGAAGGAAGTTCATTTCCAATATGTAAAAGCACTGCCTTTAAACTCACCCTTGACGAATCTATGGAGAGCCTCCATAGGATCGTAATTAATTTTGAGAGCCTTCATGAGACCACTTATATCTATACATGCCACAAGTGTGTCTTTCATAGTAAAAAATGAGGTGAACTTCTTTTCCCTATTCCTATACACTGAAATATTGACGTCTTCCTGCAATAAATTCCAATGTTTTAACCGTGACGCTAAAATTTCTGCTTTGCTTTTTGGCAGGTCTAAATCCCTGATTAGATCACGTAGCTCTTCTTGAGTGGGTCTATGTGGTTCACTTGGGGGGTCGTTTACCACAAATTCAGGGTCGTTCGAAGTACTTGGTTCAGGAGCTACAACTTCTTGATCATCATCGGAAGAAAGGTCGTGGACACAGGAAAGATCTTTGGGTGGGTCAGGAACAGGTAGTCCTTCTCCATGTGGAACTGGGCGCATTGCAGAAGGAATATTAGGATATACCAGGGTCCGCTTCTTCTTCCTGGAAATTCCCTTCTGGACAGAAGGAACCATACAAAAGTAACAATCTTTGATGTGGTCGCTTGGCTCCCTCCAAATCATAGGCACTGCAAAAGGCATTGAACGTCTCTTCCCATTAATCCGGTTTCTCAGATTGATTGCACAAGTGTTACAAACAAAGTGGGGTGCCAAAGCTTTATCCTGGTCTCCAATTTTACAACCATAATAAAGTTCATAAGCTTTTCTTATTAATGGTGTTATATGCTGCTTTTGTGACGAAAATGTTACTTCTCCACACACGTAGCAGAAATTGTCCGCTCTATTCACACAATGTCGCGGCATTTTCGTCTATTCAAACACTCAAAATGTCATTTCAAGCAACTCAGAGGAACTGTTCAAAAATATGCTTGTAAAACTGTGTCTTTTTATATGCAGCACTACAAGAAAATCACATCAACAACTCTGATAACTGCAATAGCGTTGTTGTTTCGAACAATAGCAGAAAAAAAATGTGATAAGGAATAGAAAGAAACAAGCGTTTGTATAGTTTCTCCAGTGTTGCCAGATCAGGGACATTTTTACCCCAAATAAAGCGAATATATTCACTATTAGAACGTTATTTTTAGACATGGACGTAAAACAAAAACCAGAGCTAATATTCGATTTTCGCTTTCACATTCGTGATAAGCACCATAAAATCAATAAGAATTAGGTGATTTTCTTCAATTTACATTTTCATTGTTGAACAGTGTAATCAGACATAATGAAGAGAATGGTAGCTTTCAGAAGGATGAGTAGTGTCTTGACATAAGTCAGTCGAGTGAGACAAATGTCGGAGATTGAAGCTGTTATGGTGAATGATTGAGAGATGATGATAAGTTTCTGTGCTATGACTGCTATATCTCAAACTAACTTGCACCCTCCGGCACTGAGGAATGCCGTCTCCCCCAATGTGGTTGTATATGTACTGTTCACGCTTGCGCATATGCTACTCAGGGTCTTTGTTAGTGCATTAATAATTCACAGTTAGGCTATGTTAAGTTATGGTAGACATGATAAATGGTGAAAGAATAGTCTTAGAAATTGAATATTGTCACAGAGAATGAAAACGTTGCAGAGGTTTTAAGAAAAAGTCAGGTAATTCTAAAAGTAAACAAATAAAGGTAGCATTTACTTAGGATAAACAGAAATAAGATTGTAATCCTTTTCTCTGCATGGGAGCCGCCTGAAATGTTGACATTTAGTGAGTAACATTAAAATGACGAGGACTTTCGTTTTTAAACACGATGAACTTAATTGAATTTATATTCCTTTTTCATTTATAGAAAGGGTTAAATTGTGCTTTGCAACCTCTATAGAAACTAAGATGAGAGCGGTTCTCACAATGGTCTTCTGACGTTGAGGAATAACCATGAAATGTGCTTTTGTGTAAGACAGCCTTGATATCAGCCATGCTTTTAAGTTAAAATATATTTATGTCATATAGAAATTTCTCGAGCGTTATGCGAAGGAATTTTCTAGTATTCTGTGGAAAGACATTTATGAATGAAGGCAGAAAGGTAGAAAGATACATCAAAAGACATTCGCTGTGAATGCAACCATTGTGCTCACTTATTCCGGATTTACAAAGGACGTGCTTTCGGGAGAACAAGCAGAAAGATGCTTTAATTAACTTTTCGCCTTCTGATTCCCAAATAAATGGAAGGATATTTCTTGAAATTTCAAATTTTCAATTTTAATTACTGATATTATTATTATTAAAGCGATTTATAAATAATAATAATATACCGGGGATAAGGGTACACTCTGTAAATGAGCAATATAACATGTGAACAAATATACAATTATTAATTAAGCAAATTTGCTTAGTTCTGTTCGTATTTTAGCAAATTAATTCATAACTTGATTTCTAGATATTTTGAAGATATATCTGTAAAATTCTGCATTATGTATCACTGTGTATTTGCCAAAGAAGCTGCTCACAATATATTATTATTATTATTTGTACATAAGGTACTAGTAAGTTTCAGAGGCGTAAAACGAAAATTAGAGAGTGTTTTTATCATTTCTTAATTTTAAACGTAAACATTTCTTAAGTCGTGAGTTTATGCTTGAGACTTTGGAATGGCACTCCACATTGGGGGTCTGGCAGAATTCCTGCTAATATCATTGTATATTAGGATCATTGAACAATTTGAATACTATATTTGAATACATAAATATTTGTAATCCTTATTTATTTTAAATTTTCTATTAAAAATAGTTTAATATTAGCACTTGACCATATTACCGGGAAACGATGGTAAGTTCATAACTCAAAGAGAAAGAAGAGAGAGAGGACATTGACAAGATCTAATGTGAGATCAGTTATGATTGTTCTGCCAATGGAATGATCAATTAGCTCATATCGAAAATTACCCTCAAATTACCCGAGCGGCAGTGACTCAATACTAGAGCGTTGGCTTAGCAATCGGAAGGTCCTGTGAACGACCCCCATCCCCAGTCACACAAGGCAAATGCCGGGGTGGCACCTTCTAATTAGGCCCTGGCTGACCACCTTCTCCTATCCTATGTCCGCCTGGGTCTGAGATGAACAAAGGCCATAAATAAAATTGGAATTAAAATAACCCTCAAATTTAGGGTTAATAACCGTATCCTGTAAGAATTTCATAAAATAAAAATTAGCTACTACTTTAAACTGCAAGTTGGCGAAGCAGGTATCCAAAAGTAATTGGTATGGAGATTAGCGATTGAAAAAAACCACAACTCTCCACTATTTCATTCAGGGACGAAAGTGAAGCAGAAATTACTTGTTTTTATTGAACGATAATATGAGCTCCTGCGTAGCCTAGTCGGTAGCGCGCTCGACTTCAGTGCAAGCGGTCCCGACTTCGATTCCCGGTGGGGGCTCAAAAATTTCGGTGTTGACCCAGCATCATGAGGACAATTGGGGAGCTGCTGTGAATAAAAGAGAGGTGCTGTAAATAATATATACAGTATTTAACGCTATGCGCAAATATTTGGTAAAAGAAATGAATGGATCATTTCAGCAGCTTTCGACTTTAGCCCGTCACGATTATAAGAGTGAAATGCTTGTTGAAATCCACATACATAATATGCCCCAGGCGGAATTGGAACCCGCGAGCTTGGAGACTCTGGCCACCTCAGATCAGACGACTGTCTTTCGCTAAGATTTGGTATATGGTATTCCATTCACCATACCTCACCTCATGAGGGCGAACCTCACGCTCACATGCCGTTTAAGGGTGTTGGGACGTGAGGGTGAGGACTGAGGGAAGATGTGAGTGTGAGAGCTGTGCGTAGATGTGAGGGTGGGGGTAAATTCGGAACGTGAGGGTGAATGACAGTGATGTCCAAGCGAAGATGGGAGGGTGAGGACGAAATTAAAACTTAAGGGAAAGGGTGAATAAGGTTTGACGAAAATGAACACCTTTGTAATATTCTAACAAGTTGTTGATTAAATTTCAGAATATTTAGAAACTAGATCACTGATTGTCTCTTGTCAGACGTAAATGGAATTAAGTGAAACTAATGCTAAAGATCGTGAAATATCGAGTGCATTTGTGAACTGAAACATGTGTTATATAAAAAAGTGTAATTGTAAGAAATGAAGAATGTAATAATGCTTTGACAGTTTAGAACAGGATTATTTATTTTAAAATATCAGAAAATAATAAAAAAGAACTTTTTAAAAGCATAGATTTCTTAAACAATTCGTATTAAAAAGCAAATATATATATATTCAAGCTTGACTAAAAAGAAAAGCATAGAACGGTCTCATATACAGTTACTTTATGAATTCTTCAATTGGCGTGCCCCATGCTTTTCTTTTTAGTCATGCTTAAACAAAATTATTTTTTACTTTTTAGTATCAATTGTATAAGAAAAGTATGTCTTTAAAAAAAGTTTTATTATTATTATTTTCGAGTTATTTCGGTGTTCGTGTGAACAAAATCCTAAAGTGTTCTGCAACTAGTCAAACGAAACATCGTTGCAAGCTAGTATTTATTTTAGAATAAAGAAGTCTGTATTAAAAATAAAATATACTTTTAAAGTATATAAATATATAGGAATATATGAAAGTACCAATGGAATATTGTATTGTCTCCCGACTTACGTCGTTGTGCGAAATTTCATCATTATATGGCGTCGGGGAATGAGTTAAATTAACGTTGCAAGATTTGAGGATACCACGAACCATTGTGAACCAAAGAAAATAAATAAAAAAGAAGCAAGACCCTGTAATCCAGCTCACGTGGAAGGAAGATGGTGCGGTGAGAAAGAACCACTGTAGTAGCGAGTGAAATGTGCAGTCACACCTAAGCTCGAATAATGTGTTTTGAAACGTGCGTTAATGGTATTTATAGAAGCAACGTAAGTTCCCTATTAGCACTAAACTCTTCAGTCTATCATTTAATCTTATATCCTACACAGGACCTATTCAACCATTGAATTCCTTGACAATAGACTCCCCATGCTGCGAAAGCTGTGGCACTTCCTCAATCATAAGTATTTCTTAAATGCACGTACCGGGTGCAACTTCGATTGTGATTTTGTAATCAGACACCGCTTACGTCATTGTGTGTCGAGTTATGACGTCATTTGTGACGATGGCACCATATGTTTGAAAGCCATCTCCGAAACTACGCATGCCTCGAAATTTCTTCAAAGGAACTATTATTCTTGTTTTGACCCTGAAGCTTGCGGCATTATTTCAGGCTCGCACGGTATAATAATTATAAAAAAAAAAATGCTTACCATGATACAAAAAAGTTGGTATTAGAACAATCTTAATCGATTCATATCTGCTCGCTTATATGTTCACGGTCACGCAAGTTCATGTTCCTCGGGATTACATTGAACGGAGTGGTTTAGAGCCAAATTTACCAAATCTATAAATCCCGTTCTTAGAAGATAACCAGATTGTTTGAGACGTTAATAACAATTCAACTAATTGTTTCCCTTCTTACATGAATAAGATTGTTTGCTTAGAATAGCTTCCTACCGCTCAAGAGCACGTGTTTCGTTTTGTTTTTTATACAAGATACTGTATGTAGCATGAAAATATAATGTGCCTTTTACAGTTAGAGAGACAGACAGACAGGCAGACAAACAGACACAGAAAAGGATGAAGAAGACCTTCTGCTCAGAGCTTAATATAACATCAGAGGTTAGAAAATAAAATTTTTTATGGTCTACCCGTTATAATTACACGTTGTGTGCGTGTTTCGATTCAAATTACTCAAGCTTGCTTTGCATAATTATATTCTTATAACTCTGTCGTTGTTATGGACATTCCTACTGAGTCAGTTAACAAGAAAGAAAAGAAGAAGGATAATAAAAGAAATGCAACACTGTAATTTCCCTCACCTTCTTCCGCCTCATCCTCATTTTTTTCTCTATGTAATAAACCTACATCACTCTTCTCTATCCTCATAAATGAAAGAATTTTTCTGTTCGGAGCAATCAGACGGAATAGATTCTCCATTTAGGTTAGATAACACAGTTTACTGCGGAATTGTTTGGCTGTCTTCCTTTTTTATTTCTCCAGTTGCAAAGAATTTTTATTATACTTATACCAGGATGGCTGGAGGTAATTTTATGTTAATTTTCAGAAAAGGTATTTCTTCGTAGTTATAAGATACAATCATGAAAAACTGTGTTGTACGAAAATGTGAATACACCAACTTTATTGTACTTCAGAAGTCACTTCCTTGTTTGATGTAGAGAATGTCTAATGCGGGCATTGACCACAAAAGTGTCCGAAATGGTCAAAATAGATTGGCCAATAGACAAGAGCTATCTCATCTGATAGATAACTCTCCTTGTTTACATAAACGGTGTTTTAGCCATATAGGACAAGTAGGGCAGTCTTGAGGATTGCACGAACATAGGGTGTTCCGAGTGTGCAGACTATGGTAATATTTACACACCCCAGTAACACAACGGCGTGGGGCCCATATAATTCCCACGTGGGACCCACATCGTAACTGTCGATCAATACTGGCACATTTTAGTACACTTGATGCCATGTGGGTTCCACATGGGATGTAGGTGGGGGTGCTCATGAAGCATAGAGCGGATTTTATCCCACTTGATGCGATATGTGTCTGACATGGGAGTTACGTGGGTGTGTCCATGGGGGTAAAATTAAGTGTTTCGCATGACATGTATTTGTTTGTTGTAGAACACATTTTAACCATTTGATTAAAATGTCTGGTAGTACGTAAGTAGTTGCAGTAACTTACTTTGTCTTCGGAGTTTCGTACAATGCCGTTTCCGACCCTCTATAGTGTATTGTTTTGGTCTTTACTTATCATTGGTAGTTTGGTCCAGTCGGCAAGACGCTGGGTTTCTGACTGAATGATCACGGTTGGGACCCCCCCTTTTTTTTAGTATCACTCCAAACAGAATGATGTCTGGCTTTTATCAGCCATGCAAGTGTAAAATTTGTCTAGCCTTTCCACGAAATATTTTTGACAATTTTAAGATTTAGGTGAGGGCTAGGTAGGCAAAGATGTCCCATATTGGCCAAGAAGGAGAAGGAAACATCGAAATTCCATATTTGTTTACATTGGGGAACAAACTTGTGCTACTGGAGCATATATCATAATATCTTCAAATTCAAGGTGAAACTTTTCAGCCATGACATTTAGAGTACAGGCAGTCCATAGTCTGTCACTGTAACGTCAGAAGTCATGCAGTGTTGCCAAATCAACATAACATTATTTCTAAACAATCTGTCTCCGCTTGTGTTTGCTTGAGATAAAGAACTGGGTGTGTTTGACTGTTAGCATTCATTCTAAATCTGAAAAAAAATTGAGGTAGCGCCATTAGAAAAAAAATAGTTTTAAACACTGCATGACTTATGAAGTTCTAGGAAAATGCCCTAAATAACCTGTATTGTCTATATCATTACTAAAAGGTTAATTCCCTAAATATATTTTGAGATATTACGTTATATGAGTATGTGTTAATGCTGTTATAGTTTCCACACACTATAAACTTCTTTTAACCCTCATGTCTTTCCCTTTTACCCTCAGCCGCTTAATGTTTGCATGTAAGCATAAAAGCATAATGTTTTACCCTGGGGCGTAACTATAATGCTGCGAGACACTGCGTTGCGTGGAGAGGTGTCTAGAAGTCCCTACAAGCGATCTATAAAGAAATGAAAAACGAGATAATATCAAAGGCAGCAAACACGACAAAGGAAGGGGTCTCAAAGTTCGATTTCAAAACTTTCTCAGATTTGCTAAAAGGGTGGATTTTTTATGCATGGACAGGAAGGAATTTTCACGCAGTCTGAAAAGAAATCTGACAACACAGTTCTGCACAGTTGGGGTGTGGTATTTACAAGCTGCAAGAATTTGCTGAAGTTGCATGTGAGAGATTCTGTTAGAAGAACCCTGTGCTAAAATGTTTCCTTGCAGTGGGGAGGGGGTAACAAAATTCTGGATACGCTACTGGTGTTTCCACATTACATGAATCTTGTTGGACAGCTCGATTGCCCATTTGGGACGGTCCCCGGTTAAGATCATGTTCTTGTTCATACAGGGTAACGATTAGTAATTTCGCGATAACAATTGTCGAGTTAAAATTGCCACGAATGCAGGAAATACTTGTGGAGGCGTCTGGCTGCGAACCTTTCAACTCCACAAGTCTTGAACCACGATATTAGAATATCACTATAATAAAACGTTAACTTTTTCATTGATATCTGTTATAGCTCACATTCCCTCATTGGTGAGTGTATAGTTGTCTTGTTACTCTCAACAGTTCCCTGTAGAACAGAAAGAACATTCGAATTGTGGCACGTAGTTCTAATTTACATATAAGTAAACCCTTGATTTACATAAAAATATTTATACTTATTTTCCTTTCAACAATCCAACGATGTTTCTTATTCAAAATATTTTGAACACTTGTTGAACTAGTGATGTTTGATATTTGAAATAGAATATTACATTTATTTATGAACCTTAATTAACAGAATAAAGCCCCAAAGTGTCTGCACACAATTCTGAAGTTATTACTAACATTTCCTTGAAGCTAATTGAACTCATTATTGAAGTGAAAGTTAAATTTTGTTTACCTGCACTGAATTTTGAATAACTGACGTAAAACGAAAAAGGCGGGAAACCCCACTGGAATTGAGCCTTAAACATTGTGCTCGTGTAAAGGTTGTGTATCTCTTTCAGTATCTGAAAACAGGCTGCGCATAAATCTTCTAAATAATATTTTTTTCTTTTAACCAATAACTAATCAGAGAATTTATCTAAAAGCTTAGTTTGGAAGTATTTCTCCTGTGATATTCCAAGGTAACTAAAAACGTACTCCTTGAATGTTCAAGAAAGACTATCGAGCACAAAATTACTAAAACATATTTTGACCATTCTATTAGTTAATTTTTAGGTGCGTAGAAAGATTCAAATACGCTTCGGGTGCTTTCTCATTGAAACAACTTGCAGACGTAAAATCATATTTCTCAAAGAATACCAGTTTCGAAGCATTTTAGTTCTATGTTTCGATTCGTATTGTTGAAGGGACTTTGATTTTTAGACATCCCCGAAAAAAAGCTGGGTGCATGCCTGCTTGATGTGATGTATAGTCCAAGAGTTTCGCCATACCACAATGAGTTGCCACAAACAATATGACTCACTTAACATATTTCAATCAACCTATTTTGATATGTTTGATTAATAACGTGTTACGGCCGAGTATGAAGTCTCCCTTTAGTGATAACTTGCTTTTTATTGCTAAGCTTAGGCCCATCTAGACCAAGAGTAGTGTTTATATTTTTAAGTCTAACTTTAAGCGGCAACTGTAGTTATAAAGCTTCTATGAATTTTGTTCCAAATATATTTTTGAAACGAAGCCGTTTCGGGCTGTCACTACATTGGATCTCGGAATACTTTTTCGTTTCATAATCCAACTGAGCGCCCTTCGGAATCAGAACCACCAGAGAAGATATATCACAAAAATCGAACAATTTTTCTTAAGTAAATCTTTTTGGAACTATCGCCATCTTGGCTGTCGAAATTCAGTATTTCTGTTCTCAGTGTTGAATTCGGCACCTTTCGAAGTCAAAATCTTATGTTTCGGTACTCAAACATTTATTGCGGAACTCGGATTTGGTCTTTTTTAACTTCAAAATCGAATCCTATTTCCTTGAGTTCTCCAGATATGATATTTCACGACAAGTGAACTGTGCAGCATGCTGAAGACATGTGTTAGGGTTAAACGACACGTAACAAATTACCAAGACAGATAGATTGGTTATAATTGGGCACAATGGATGAAGACTGATCTAAGTCCATGTTTTGTTGAAAATTAGTTTTATACACAACGTCATATATATTTAACTTCTCTTTATTCTGAATTTGAATTTATTTTAAGGCCTTTAGGCATCTTAGACTTACGCTGAAATAGGGTGAGGGACAGGAAGTTGGAAGGTAAAGGACTAGGACCTATTTTGTAGGTAAGATCCCAGCATTTACCTCGTATGACTGAGGGGGAAAACTAGAAAAACTTCAGTCAGGATGGACGACTCCTGGGATCGATCCCAGGACTTCCCGAATGCTAAGCCAGCGCTTTACCACTGTCTATTGTGCAGAAGTGATGTATGTCTGGCGCTCTGCTTAATCGAGTAACCCTATAGATTCTCTTGGCCGCAGTAATGTTAAACATAAAACATTTCACTTTAAAGGTTATTTTTCCAAGAAGTTCACAAAATGCTTATAGATCAGTTCCCCTCTATAATACCCAGTCACTTTATCTTCAGTTGCTGTGATTTTGTATTTCTCCATTAAAAAATTCAATTTTATAAAAATGGAGATAAAAGCATCCACAAAAGAGCGTTTTCGTCTTCCTCTTTATTCTTCAAGGACGGAAGCTTTTTAAGTGGGGGAGATTGCACCAATTAGGGGTCATTCTCCTGTAGGGTCAGAAAGTACGTTCTCGTTCAAAAAGCTTTAGAATCTCAGTTTTATATCTACTTTTTGGTCTCTTGTTGAAGATTTCTTTTGTCGTTCCTTTTCGACAAATACACTTACAACAAGTCAAGTGATTATCTCTCTTCGTAAGAGGATTTTTACTTTACCTTTGTTGTGATGATATATTATTTTCTATTTCTCCAACAGAGATATCAGCAAGGAGATTTATGGTGCAAAAGGAGCACCAATATTTCTCAATCTCCTCAATATTTCCTTTCCTTGTTATATTTCAGACAAACAGAAGTAACGGGAAGCAAGATCAGATGAGTACAAAAAGAATATCAATTTTCTTTCCCGCCAATTTTAATATAAAAATGGAAACCAAATTGAGATTGATTGGAAGTCTATCGCTACATAACTACCAAATTGTGTTTTTACGTCTGTGGGCTCAGATGCCAATCCACATCATTAGATAAATCTCCACTAAATATTAGATGGCTTCATTGTTAGACCAAGGAAGCAAAATATATTTTAATCTGACTGAGGGTAGGCCTACAGTTCTCATGATAAAGAAAATGAGAATAAAAGAAGTAAAGATTGATTGTTTTGAAGTTTTGAAAGTTAAAATCTCTTGTGTTTGGGTTTCTCTGATAGGCAAATTTAAAAAAAAACTAAGAATCACTGGTTGTATAAGAATTCGTTTAAAAATTAATATTTTCCCTAAAAATGGACATTATCCCATTTTTACATGATTGTGTTTAAGCACATAAAATGTACCAATATCTATGGAAAGGCTGAGAGACCTCCACTATTTATGAAACATCCAGTATCCGGAGACCGTTGTTTTAATAGCCACTCGGTGGCTCGGTGGTTGAATGTGTAACTCTGCCGCGTGGTGTCGTCGGTTCGATCCTGGCTCATACCATGTGTGCTTTGTGGTGGACAAAAACCGTATGCTTGGGTTCTCTCGTGATTCTTCCGCTTACTTCATTCATTCATTCCATCAACTGAAT
>JAGDQP010011238.1:0-36888 GCA_022664845.1 Lepisma saccharinum
TAATAATGGTCAATATGGACTTGATTAAAATTGATTTTCAATAAAGAATTTTTTTGTTAAAAAATGTACCAAAAAACCGCGGAGACTTTTTATATAACCCTAAATTAGAACGAAACTCACTGATTCAAATACATCTTCTATGTATGTCCTTTCGCAGCCTGGCCAAGACTGAAATTGACAGTACATGTGTGGGCAGCCTATACTACGTGTACTCACCTTAAAATTTTAGCAGGAAATGTTGTAACGATGATAAACCCACTTATTCAAAATAGACAGGATTTAGCCATTAGCATTCTTATCTAATAACTTCCAAGGATGCAGCCCATTATTACGACTGATTTTGGGCTGCACTCAAGAAATGCATTCTGTGTAGCTGGAAGGTTTACACACTCTTCTTCAAAATCATCTGTACTAGATTGGAATAAGTGATCCAGTGGTATTTTTGGAAGGATATCACTATCAATACTACTACTACTACTTCTACTTTGCGATACTCATGCGTCGTGAATGACGCACAAGGCATTCTACAGTTTCTCGATCTACAGTACGAAGTGAGGTGGATGGTTAGTCCCATGCTCGACCGTTCTTACCTCCCAAGGTACCCAGAAATACCAAGGAGACTCTGGTACTCGATTTGATAGGAGGCTGAGTGTCCCTCAGAGGGAGACATGGAAGGATTTAAGGTAAGTCTCCAGCGTTCTTGCCGGGATTTGAACTCGAGCCACCCGATCCGAAGTCAAACGCGCTGCCGCTAGTTTCACGACTCTACTACTACTATAATAATAATAATAATAATAATTAGCGAATAAATCAGAGAAATAAAATTTAGTAGTTTTTTAACCGAGAACGGCCAAAGGTGTCAAATAACATTGCCCTTCATTTGTTTAAAATGTACCATTTCTAATATTCAACTCTAAAGTGTCTGATTTCCAACTTTTCTCTTTAAAAATTCCAACATTCCACTTTTAGAAATTCTTTTATTTCCAACATTTCACTCTAAAATGTCCTATTAAAACTTTGAAAAGCGCTTCAATATTCCACTTTTAGACATTTCATTTCCAATCACTTCCAAACTTCCAGTCTAACTAAAAGATTCAATTTCCAACTTTTCTAAATGCTATAAATGATTTTTTTTTATTTGTCAATGCCTAACAATGTTTAACGAATTCAATGATGGCAATATATTATCTCACATCAGTTAGCGAAACAATTAACAATAAGAGTTTTTTCTCTCTAAAAACTTACCTTTATGGGTCAAACAGTTAGTTATCTATGGTCTAAACTCATCAGATGCCGGAGGGATGACGTCCCACGGAAAGCCTTTTCCTGGCGCAGGAAAGGGTAATGAAGCAGCCAGGACCTTTCTCTACGTACCGTACTGACATTTACTTAGTGAAGATGATGAAAACAGTTGAACATTTTAATCAGTATGGCAGGTAGCAGGACTTGATTCTGGGTATGTTTCCACTGTTAGACCGACTGCTTGACCTTAACCACTACACCACGGCGACGGCTGGTTTTATAAGACCAATTTTATTGAAAGTATCATAATCTTCACTTCCGTTAAAACTGAAACCGTTTCGCCACCAGCTGATCCTTAAAATTAATAATAACATGGTATAGAGGTATAGAGAATGTGTTTGATTTTCTACCTATAAGAAACAGGAATTGTTAGGAAAAACATTAATTAGGGGAAAAAAACGAGAAAAGCAAACGACAGATGGTGCTGGTATAGGTAAACCATGATTGTGTCCAAAGTCAGGACATGTTGCGTAAGCACTGTTCCATTAGTGTAGTAATTTGAGGCTGGGAAATGCATTAAGGTTCTCGGAAAATATCGCCACAAGCGCATTATCATTAACTCAATCCAGAGAGAGAGAGAGAGGGTGAAGAAAGAAAATACGATGCCAATGTATTCCTCTTCCCTAGCCCTATTCCACGCATCAAACCAATCTTCACGCTTCAATAAACTTGGCGTCTCTTCTTTCCTTCACTATTAGAGCGAAATGAATATGCATTACAACTTCTAGCACCAACATTGAAGTCTCCAGCCTAGATAAAGAGAAAGAGGCAGACGCGATGTGTCGAACAAGTACATCCTCTGCTATGTTCCATACATCGGGCTCTGTATTCAGACTCAGAGCGAAGGGAGGTCCTCCTACTCTCGTTATTGACATAGTACATGCAGAATGCGTGTTGCTTTGAACTTTATGCAAATGTGTCGTTAATGTACCAGACGTGAGTGTCTCTGGTTCTTTTCTGGTGACTCTATATTCGCTAGAAATTGTTTCATATGTGAGCATTGGAGAAGGTTGTCAGTCTGAAATAAAGGAATGGAGGAGCCAAAGATTGTTCTGGCTCAGAGAACAGCGAGGATGGTATTAGCTGTCCATATCTGTCCAAAGACTTAACGAATATCAGAAAGTTTTGAAGGTGTTCTAACGAAAGAGACTGTCTCGGGAGAACAAACGGACTAATACCATGTAAAGTGTACATCTCTATACATTTTCTGAAAAGGCTTAGTGAATAAAGCCATCGAATATCAAAATTAGCTCCACACTTTCAACTTTTGTCCAAAGCGGAAAGAAAAAAGTGTTGTACAAATTACGTATAATAGCAACGGTACAGGAACTTGCCTGACGTAAAGACTGTAGGACTCGTAGTGGAGGGGGTTTGAGAACATGGCTGTCGTACTTTTGATCTTTCACCTTGTTTCCAACTACTTCGGAACGTTCAATTTTCATTCTCTAATAATCACAAATGTTTTTATTTACAATCAAAATAGCATAAATTACACTGCAAAAAATAGCTGTGTTAATTCAACACAATGCGGTGTCCCAGCGTGACTACCACTTTTGTGTGTTAAATCAACACAAAACACGGTGTTAATTTCGATACAGTGAAAAAAAAGTTACGGCTGCAGTGAGATTTGAAGATGGGTTGCTCAGTTAGAAGTCGAGCGTCTTACCGATTTGGCTAAATCGTCAGACAGGAAAGGCACGAGATGCAAACAATATTTACTGAACAACATTTGAATTAAACGACTACACTATAGATTCAAACAGTGTATTGGATCAAATATGTGTTTCTGAGCCCCCAAAACAAACTAAGTTACTTGCACTATTTATCCCATTGTTTAATCACTTCCTATTTGTCAATTGAGAACCAGAATTCTCATTCATTGAGAATATTCTATTTCTATGAAAGCAAACAAGATGGCGACAGCCAAACACTTGAGCAGTATTACTGCTTTCTTATTGTAACATGTCAAATGCTGCGCTTGCTTTCATAGAAATGGAACATATTCTCAACAAATGGGGATTGTGATCCCTAATTGACCAATGAAAAAGTGATTAAATCATTGCATAAGTCGTGAGAGTAACTTTGTGTTTGGGGTTCAGCAACTTTTTTTTATTCTCTACATTGTATTTAATCTAGTGCTTCTTTCGTCTGACGATTTAGCGAAATCGGCAAGACGCTCTACTTCTAATTAATCAACCCATGTTCAAATTTAGCTGCAGCCGTAACGTTTCTTTTCACCCAGTACCTAAATCAACACCGTGTGTTGTGTTGATTTAACACATAAAAGTGGTAGTCACACTGGGACACCACATTGTGTTGAATTAACACAGCTATATTTTGCAGTATACTGTGTCATTAATTTGCAAATGTTTTTATAATAAAGAATAGAATAAAGACAATGAGCAAAAACAAAACTATTTCTGAACATAATTAATAATAATTGTTACGAACGAGCGAAACGGATAGCTGAGCTTCTAAAGACGGAACCTACAGTTTCGGGTAAAGTGGATTTCGAATCACTCCGTTTAATAGTCTCCTATGGACTCGAACCTGTGTCCACACACCAAGAAGTAAATATTTTGTGTAACGCTACACTGAAGCTGGTTATGTGATATATCTAAAAACACATAATACTCATATCTAACAAAATATAAGGAAATTTTAATTATTAACTTTTTGTAAAAGGTTATTTACAGCAGATGGAAAACTCTAATGTATCAAAGGGTAATAATGTCTTGGCTTCATTTTAGCAATCATTAACAAGATCGTCAATAGACATTGTTAAACATCTTTTCACTCCACAGCCAAATCATCAACGAGGCGAGTCCGTCATCGGAAACTGATGATCGAAGGTAGTTTTTCTTTCTTTTTAGAAGAGAAAAATCATTCGTTAGAGGCTGTGGTGATCGGCAGTGTGACAAAAGTTCTGATCTACACATCGAAATATGCAAAAAAAGGAAAAACTATTATTTCTACATAAACTCACAAAACTGGCGAAACCAGAGCAAAGACAATAGCACTGGACTTCCTCTGAACAAAACAATATATTCAGCTCTCACAGAGAGGGAAACAAAACTTATGAACAAACAAAAACAAGAACAAAGGCCTCCCTTAAGGCCACCACATCTTTTCAGGAAAACCAGAACTTGTTAGACAAACGAAATGCAACTTCCATAACACGTAATACCCAACAATGACTCACCCTTTGAAGTGAAATGTTCTCATACCTAAACAAAAACTGGAACTTCAAACTCCTTTACAAATCAATATAAAAAAAACCGCTCTAAGATGACTTACTTGGTGATTCTGACACTTGCAACATATATGCCCTGGGGGCTCAGAGATATGAAACAAACACTGTCCAACTATATATACGTATACATCCAGTCTAACCAATAAACATCTATAGAGAACTTAGATGACGAAAGTGGTCCTGTCATCTAGCAATTCTACAAACCAAACTCGGCCATATCTCGAGCCAAACGACTCAGAAATGCTCAGGAAAGAAAACAGAAAAAGAGAACTACTAATGTTCATATTATTCTAAAACACATATTCTGAAAAGGCACCATGGAGTGGTTTACGCTGCTGCTTACTACACGCACTCAGACTTAACAAATACTTAGAAAGTTAACAAGGTTCGAGACAAACTCAAGGAAAAAATAAAACAAATTAATTATAAAGAAATCAAAAGCTGCGTATTCTCAACAAAACAGGGTATTCTCAACTAAGGAAAATATCCAACCGAGTATATTGTTCGGGGAAATAATAAACAGTAGGAAAACAATTCAAGAAACCCAATTACCAAAGCAATACCCTCTACAAAATTCGCTTAGAAACGTTTATCCAAACAGTACACATTGAGGGGTGTACATTCATTTTCAAAACCTTGTAATCACACATATTTCAGCTAGCATGTACTGAAGCACAACAATAAAAGCACAACTCTTCTAACCTCTTCTAAAAGACAGAAAACGAATATGCAGACCAAACTATTCATCTTGGTAAATTTGGTATTTTGGGTTAGCTGTTAAGTTTATAAAATCCACAAACATCCATGCGCTAGCCGGAATTCGAACTCGGGACCTTCGAGTTGCTGGCTTGGCGCCTCATCCCACACGACTAGCAGGTCGGTTAATACGCATCTTCTACACACTTATGCTGAAAATGTTCATACACGAACAAAAAACACATGTACCCGAAATAATTAAGTAGCCGAGCGGCAATCGCGTTTCTCTGCTATACGGAAGGTCACAGGCTCAATCCTTGTAAGGCTTCATGAAACGGAGGTTTGGAATCCATTTTACCAAAAATCTCTAGATCCAGTCCTTAAACGACTTACTTTATATGTTAACAACTATTCAACAACAACAACAACAACAAAAAAAAAAGCATAACTGTCCCATTAATGATAATAAATATCAGAATACATTCACATTGGCGCTGTCGAGCACGAGAGAGGTGCAGATACTTACTAGGCCCCAGAGTTATCGCTTCACACGGCAAGGCTCTGAGTCAAGTACCACTAACAAGATATAAGCCAAAAACAGGAGAGAACAAAACTTATACAGCAATTGGCCTTACTAAAAAGGATGCAAAATTCGTACATACTAGGGGAGCTCGATGCCATAAAATTAAACACCCCAACTGGAATACGAACTGTGATGGTTCCGTGAAGTCCGGGCTTGTGTTTCATACCAGATTGAGTTCCAAAATAAACAAATTTGTATTTAATTATGAACTTTTGACCCAATAATGTTAACAATTTAAATTTTTTTACTTGTAAGTCCAGTCCTAAGAAGTGCAGACCGGGTAGCCATGCGGTCTGAGGCGTTAGGCCCACGACTGGAAGGTCCCGGGTTCGAGTCGCGGCAGGGGCAGGGATGTTTTTTCAACTCGAACGTGAGGGATAATCGTGACGGGTCGAAGTCAACAGTTACTAGACTGGCCCATATTTTTTCTACCGTCCTAAGAAGCTCAGCTGTTCGTTTCGGTCGTTCGTAACAACTAATATTAATAATATTCAGCACCGGTTTATGTCTTTGCTCATTGCCTCTATTCCTTTCTTCATTACAAAAACATCTGCCAACTGATGACACAATAGTTTGTGTTATTTTGAATATAAAAACAATTTGCAATTTATTAGAGAACGAAAATCAGTTCCGACGTAGTTAAAAACAAAGTAAAAAATTGTGGTAGAACTGGGATTCGAACACAAGTGCATGGGCATGCCATGTGCTTAAAATCCGCTCGGCCACGAGGTCTACATTAAACGAGGTCTTAAAGTCAGGCAATTTCCTGTACCGTTGCCATTATAGCTAATTTATGCTTATCTTTTTCTTTCCGCATTCCGCAGAAGTTGAAAATGTGGAGTTAGATTTTGATATAGACGACTTCATTCACTAAGTCAGCGTTCCGCAAAACATTTTCAAGTGCGGACCAGTTTTATTAGTTGGTAGGTTCAATGGACCACCTTGCGCCTGCCCTAGGGTAGACCTCGAGGACCACCAGGGGTCCGCGGATCACAGTTTGCGGAACGCTGCACTAAGTTCTTTCAGAAAATATATAGAACGATAGACTCTCCGTTGTATTAGTCCGTGTGTTTTCCGAGTGAGGTTATCTTTGCCTGCTTTCAGTGTCTGTAAAGAGCTAAATATGTCAGGCGGCTATAATGCGTTATGCATGAGAAAGAAGCTAGGTAGCCAGAGGCTATAGGGAAGGAGAGTAGAATTTCTTGAATAGATCTGTTTAAATTTTTTGAATGCAAATGTTAAAAAATCGTGGGTACAAGGGCAAATTTCTTGAGCATAATTAAATGATAAATAAAGTGTACAAGTAAACAAGAAGGTCCGTTTTAGAAAGTTGTGAGAAAATGCATATTTTAAAGTGTAAAACACTTGAATTTCAATTTATTAATTTTTTTCCTCTGGCTAACTTTAACTCAGGTGGTAAAGATCCCTCAACGCCAAAAATGAATTCAAATTCAAGTGTTTTACACTTTAAAATATGCACTTTCTCACAACTTTCCAAAACGGACTTCGACTGTCCTTTCTGTGTGTCTTACAATTTTCTTCCAGTGACGTTTTGACTACCCCCGTACCCTAAAAAAATTCTGAAAAGAAATCTTAGCATGTACCTACGACTAAATAGGACTTTTGTATTCAATTTCATGTTTATAGGCTCTGTAGTTTCATAGATTTTATAATTTTCTTATTTAGGAGGTATCTCCCTCAACCATCATTTCAAGTATTCGGTTTGTCTTCGTAAAGTCTGTCACCACGAATACCGCTTAACATACACAATGAACACCCTTGTGATTTCGTATTTTTACAGCTAGATGGCAAACCATGTTCTCAAATTTGCTGCCATCTATGGAGGACACAGTGTACTACATTCTATTCTCCGTGCTACGTGAGTCCGATGATAGATTTTGAAAACGAATTATATATTTTTCGAATTTTTCGTGAATGAATTAATAAAAATGATATAATTTCTTGAGTATAGCTCAGAATAAGTTCATGGAAGCAAAATTTCCAAATTCCACCAGTATTTCGTGACTTAAAAAGCACAATTTCCCAAAATGTACTCCATGCGATTTATTGAGCGTTTACAATTATCGCGAATTCGCGAGCTGCAAAATTCTGCTGTCTCTATCTACAGAATAGGTTAGGTTGTATTATGTTGTGTACGATACACTACACTGCAAAAAATAGCTATGGTAGTTCAACACAATGCGGTGTCCCAGAGTGACTACCACTTATTGTGTGTTAAATCAACACAACACACGTTGTTGATTTCGGTATTGCGAGAAAAGAAGTTACGACTACAGCGAGATTTGAAAATGGGTTGCTCAGAAGTCGAGCGTCTTACCGACTTGGCTAAATCGTCAGACGAAAAAGGCACTAGATGCAAACGATATTTAAACAACACTTGAATTAAACGACTACACTATAGATTCAAACAGCGTAGGGGATCAAATACATGTTGCTGAACCCCTAAAACAAACTAAGTTATTTGCACGACTTATCCCATGGTTTAATCACTTTCTATTTGTCAATTGGGAACCAGAATTCCCATTCATTGAGCATGTTCCATTTTTATGAAAGCAAGCAAGATGGCGACAGCCAAATACTTGAGCAACTTTACTGCTTTCTTATCGTAAACATGTCAAATGCTGCGCTTGCTTTTATAGAAATGGAACATATTCTGAATGAATGGAGATTGTGATCCCTAATTGACCAATGGGAAAGTGATTAAATCATGGCATAAGCCGTGAGAGTACCTTTGTTGGTGTTTGGGGTTCAGCATCATTTTTTACCCTCTATACTGCTTGAATCTAGTACTCTTTCTGCTTGACGATTTAGCCAAGTCGGTAAGGTGCTCGACTTCTAATTGAGCAACCTATGTTCAAATGTCGCTACACCTGTAACATTTCTTCTCTCAGTACCGAAATCAACACCGTGTGTTGTGTTGATTTAACACAAAAAGTGGTAAATCACGCTGGGACACCGCATTGTGTTGAATTAACACAGCTATTTTTTTTACTGTGTACCGTTGCTTTTTGAAGCAAGGATTACCTCCTTTGTTTAAAGGAGAAAAAGAAGAGAGGGGTGAGTTGGTATGAGCTAAATATGTCCGCTAGAAAATCAAGCTTAAGCATAAACCGTGGCGTAAACAGAGCCGCCAAAGAATAGACAGACATATTTTTGACAGACATGAAAGTTTTAAGTAAGTTTCATCGTTAGTTAGTGAGACTTAGTACTTATTGGAATGATTATTATTTTATTTTATGGTAGCCCTCCTTTGCAATACGCGTACTGAAGTGTATACATTGACTCCAGAGACATGGATGAAGCAAAATACACGGTGTCCCAGAATTAACTATACATTTTCTCAATCATAGCAGGTAAAGAGTAGATTCCAGATTTAAGTTTCCCGAAGTTGAATTATTCGACCGTTCATAATCTAGGGATTGAAAGTAGGAAGGTCCTTCTCGTTTGTTCAGCTTTCTCCATTCTTGGAAAACACTAGCGCTTGATAAACTGATGTCAAATTTAAGCTAAGAGATCTCGATATATTCGAACATTAACTATCTGGTGTCTCTGGGAAATTTTTCTGAGTGGCTTAGCATTCTAGAGTTTAAGAATTTTTTGATCTGCCTCCATCTTGAATTTTGAGGTTAAAATGTTTTGATTTCAGAATGAAACTCAGAATTCCCATATACGATATGTCACGAATATTGAATAGTGTTTCAAAATTGAACCATTGTGAAAGCTTGCAATGTTGAGTCAATACATGCTCCAGTACTAAGACCTTTCTATTTTACATAGTCCCTATTGTCTAGTTATTATGATCGCAGGCTTGGAATTGGTACAGGAAGCTACGCAGACTCGAGTCTCTCTGCTGCCCTTAGCGTCGTCATCGTTCAGATATCTGACTTGCTGATGCCATAATTTGCATGTCTGATCCTTTAGTGTAAACTACGAAACGAAGACAGTTTTTAAAGGAGTCTTGTTCCTTTTCACCTTATTTATTCAACTACATATTAACAGAGTATCCATAAAAGAAAAAAGAAAGATTATTCCACTATTATACATAATTACCAGAAAAATTAAGGAAATATCTGAAATCCAAGTTATAGTTTCTGTTTTTCGCAGTAGTTGACAAATGTTGAAAAATACTCTAGCCCTTAAAGTGAGAAGAAAATCAAAAGCATCAGGCACGCCATGATTTTTAAGTAGTTAGTATCCTCATTTGTCATTCTGTATATCACCTATTTCAGAACAAAAGCATCTATGTGCAAACCAACAGTTAATTTTATGCTATGTAAAGAAAACATTTAATCTATATATTAGGTGCTGTAGTATTTTTATTTTTTTGCGATATTGCACCGCTGTTTCTTCTTGTTAAAAGTTTAATAGTTTGGAAAGAAAGAGCCAGTAATCATTTAGAACCGAATTTAGCCTCACCTAGTGGAAGTTTTTCTAATTACCATGAAGAAGAAGACTATAGAACTGCCTTATACTGTATATTTAGAAAGGTTCGAATAATACACTGTTAAAGGAAGGTGTGTATGTGTGAATATGGTTAAAGGTGAAATTGAAAGCCTGTTCTTGCGTCGAGCATTGAGAGTTGCTGTGTCAGCTATCATATAAGGTGCTATGAACATATAGTTAAGCTTAGAGATGGCGGTGTGTCCAATACGTAGTGGCTCGGATCACACACACAGGTGGCGCTGCTCTTCAGTAGTTGTTCGGTTCACACACGCACAGTTAGCGCTTGTGTGCAAGACGTGACAGTACAGGAGTACGGTCATTGTGCTACGAGTGTTGAATAGGACAAGTTACAGTGCTCGACTAAAGCATGGTGCGTTATTCCAACCGCGAACAGGCCGACATGCTATTCATGTACGGTCGTGCAAATGACAAAGGGAGTGAAGCAGCACGACTCTATCAGAAGCGTTTTCCTAACAGAGACTGACCATCATACAAGATGTTTACAGCAATTTACCGGTGCGTGTGTGAAACAGGGATCGTCTACCTGCCCATGTGGATGCTGGTCGACCCCCTTCGTGTAGGAACATCTGTTATGAACGAACGTGTGATTGAAGCTGTGGACAATGAACCACGTACGAGTACTAGGAAACTTAGCCGTGAAATGCATGTAAGTCACATGACTGTGTGACGTGCGTTACATTAAAATACGTAGTAGCTATACCAACTGCAAAGGGTACAAGGACTGACAGAAGTGGATTTCCAACCACGTGAAGCATTCTGCCAGTGGTTTATTCAACAGACCACTACCATCATGCTGTTTCAGGTATCAGTACTGTTCACTGACGAGGCCACGCTTGGAAGGGATGGTATCGTCAACATGCATAACACACACACACGTGGGCAGATGCACATCCTCACGGTACGGTTGTCACTGATCATCAACACAAATTTGGACTCAACGTATGGTGTGGTATTGTCCATTATCAACTGATCGGCCCATACATGCTACCCCGAAGACTGAATGGAGCACATTATTTAATCTTCCTGCAGGATGCACTGCCCGAATTACTGGAAAATGTTCCCCTAGCGATCCGCCGCAACATGTGGTACATGCATGATGGAGCTTCCGTGCACTTCAGTGTGAATGTCCGTCGGTGATTGAACAACTTCCCAAGACGTTGGATCGGATGGGGCGGTCCAGTGGATTGGCCTGTCCGGTCTCTGGACCTGAATCCACTGGATTTTTATCCGTGGTGACATTAAAAATGTGGTGTATGTTACTCCTGTCAACGATGTCAAGGACTTGGAACAGCGTATACATAACGCCTGTGCAACTGTTCGCCATGACTCAGTTATCTTCCAAAGGGGTCGCCAATGAATGATCCAGCGTTGTCATGCATGCATTGCTGTCCATGGCGGACACTTTGAACATCTCCTGTGATGTGTCCGATGAACGTACTTTTGTATCTCTCCGTTCTTCGAAAAGCTACTGCTTCGAACTTACTGTTCCCACGCTTTCGGCCCTCGCTAACTCTAACAATATGCCCAATATGCTATATTTTCATAGAATCTTTCTTGCTTCACCTCCGAGATTATCTGAAATCAGCATTTGTCCTCGTTACTGTGAAATTTCTGTTGCGAAACAAGTGCTTGGGGAGACTGCCAAAATGGGAAGCCATCTTTTGGTAAGATTAATTACTTTTATTAATAGTGGATTGTTTTTCCTCAGTATTTTCATTCATTTGCATTTCATACGTTCTACGAACCAGTTGCGAATGCTTACAGTCATGGGTGGATTTATGGAGGCATGGGAGGCATTGCCCCTCCCCCCCGACATTTCAAAATGTCTTTAAGTGACCACTGAAATAGCTTCCACCCTTAAAGTAATCCCCCCCCCCAAGGGTCTCTCTCTCAAATCCGCCCATGTTTACAGTAAAATTATTCGAAAAAAGTTCCTATTTTCGAAGTTACCTAAAGGCCATAATTCCAAGAATCTTTAGATTAGAAGTTTCGTATTACCGAGGACCAGGTGAATGCATTCCAGTTTATTATAATACCTATATCCACTATCGAGTAGCATTACGATTAACAGTTTATTGGACTTTTATAGCCACATCGACTTGTGGTTTTAGTAAGACGATTTGTTGGGTTCGGTGTAAGACGTTATTTCCGTCGAGAGTTCGAGGTTCGTCAAATAAACATCTGAATTCAGCAATTCCGTCGTATACCACATTATTGAGTTCGCTTTTTGTTACTGTTGAATCAAGTTCGAAAGAAATTCTCGTAAAGATATAATGATCAAGGTCGAATGTATAGCTCTGTGTGCCTGTGTGTGTTGGTACGTATCATATGGCAATTCTTGAAGATTAAAGCTTAAATAATTCTTGATTACTATTAATATTCAACTGAAGAAACTGCATTCTGCATTTTTGTTATTAGTACATCAAAGGAAAATAGTTGAATGTTTCATAATTATTATAACCTTTGATAAAACCTTTAAAACAGATTAAATCTATAACCTTTGATAAACTTTGTTTCTTGGGGTCATATTAATAATTAATGACTTCAGCCCGTCCCCAAACATCCATGTCTCAGTCGGGATTCGAACCTGGAGTTGTTAGCCTGACGCCTCAGACCGAACGGCTACCAAGGTTGGCTCCGTATTAAGATTTTAAATTATTTATGGCCTTCAGCGTTAGGTATCTATAGTTCAGGCTGCGATAGGGAGGGGAAAGGTTCCGGGTTTGAATCCCGACTGAGGCATGGATGTTTGGGGACGGCACTGGGGACGGGCCGAAATCATTAATGACTAAAATTACCCCAAAAAACAAAGTTTTTTTTTATCTTAATGTGGACTGCTAATGCCTTTGCTTCCCCAGAAATATAACAAAACTATTTTATATCTCACGATCCCATTATCGTACGAAGTTACAATTTCCATGGTAGGTGTAGGGAGATATGACCAAAACTTAGGATTTTCTTTTGAAAAAAAAAAACAAAAAAAAAAACAATGATGATAATTTATCCGATTTTGAGAGAATCGATTTTTTTTATTTTTGGGATACAAAATTTTGTGCTACCCTGTTGCGTATCATATCAAATGAAAGCGTATTGTAAGAGCTTTAAAATGAGCCCTCTCCGAGCTCTCTACCACCAACCATTGCAGAGTAATACGAACTTTTGTAACGGAAAATTGGACTTTTTGGAAATTTTTGAACTTTCATAAAACGAAAACTAGTGAATCAAAAAATCTGAAAAAAGAAAAGTATAATAATTTGTAATATTCTCAACGGTTACTAGCAATAAACAAAAAAATCATAGAAATCTGAGAGGGTGAGGTAGAAAAGGTGTGTTGAGTTGACATGGAATGACCCTACCACAAAAAAAACCCTCCTAAGTTGGCTTTCGTAGAAAGCTATTTATTGTAGGTATTGGAAGCCATCAAAATTTCAACTGCAGATAACGATTACTATAGCTCTTATAGATAAATATTTGCAAAACCACGATCAGGAGATACGCTCTCAAGTAGATTGAAGTACATGAACTAAAGACAACATTGAAGTTTAGTCCTAAGGACAGATATCGCGTAATATTATTTGAAGACGACAGGAAAATAAATGTTTTGTCCATTGTCTTAATTTTGCAGGAGAGCGTTTTAGAAGTCTCTGGATGAGGTTTGTGGTTTTAGACATCCCTTAATCAGAAATGCTTCAGCATCTACTCCACCATCAGTATGTTTCTACGCTAAGTTATTCCAAACCCAACTGTCGCTGCTATCGAGCACTGGTAGAGACATCTACAGGTATACGTGAGAACTTCTAGCAATCACTGCTTATTATTTTCTTTGGTGGTATCTCCGTAGAATTTTAATAGGAGATAAAAGAATGATGTCCTCAGAAATCGAATGTAAGATCACGTGCACCGAGTTGACTGTCCATCTAGTATCATAAATGCGAACGATTTTGTCTTCTGAAGAATTAGTTGAAAACTAAGATGAAACGATAAGGCTGTAAAGTTTTAATACAGAAGAAGCTGTTGACGTCATCACTGACAACTTTCAGTAATACATTTATCTTCCAGAAGAAATTGACCACTATGCAGAACGTCAGAAATTAAACTTTGGTGCTTTTGCGGACATTGAGAAAGTTTGCGAGAATTTTCTTATTAAAAACTGAAAAGGGAAAGGAATTCAGTGCATTTATATGAATCCAACACCAAAATTGAAAAAGGAGTTGGTTCAGAGAACTATCTACTTAGATAAACATTTAACGAGCAATTACTTGAACATCATCCAGTTATGGATAATCCTGTTTTATTGCTGGTAATCTTCTGCCTCTTGGTCGGTTCATCTCAAACTAACGAACCAAGCAAATGAATAAACCAAGAACGAAGCAAATAAACAAGTAATAAACAAAGGAAAAAGAAAAAACAAAAACCTAAGACAAGAAACAAATTGACAAAGAATGAAGCAAGCGAACAATTGGATAAGTTAACAAAGAAACAAGCAAACAAAGAAAGAAATCAACTAAGAAACAATAAACGAAAAGAGAAATAATCAAAGAAACAAAGAAAGCAGAACAGAAACAAGAAAGCAAACACTAGCAAAATTAAACAAACAAGCAAGAAAGAAACAAATAGATAAGCGAAAAAATAAAATAAACGAACAAGGAATAAATGAGGGAACAAAGAAAGGAAGATGGATAGATAGATATATAGAGAGGTAGGAGGGCAGGAAGTGCACAGATAAAGAAAGGAGACAAAAAGAAAGAGAAGAAGGTAAAGGCAGAGAAAGGTGAGAGTAGAAATGTGAAAAGAACAGATCAATAGATGAAAGAATTTGATATGACCCTATGAAAGGCTATAATAATATAATTTATCAGCGGAACAAAAGATTTAATACTTTTTAGTTGTTTTATATCAATTTCATTTCGTTCATTGAGTTTAAAAGAGAAAAGAAAAGGATTTATTACTGTTCAATGTGTTGCATATTGTTATATAGCTTTAAATAGTTTTGGTGTTGATCAACAGATGGCAGCACATTTTTCTCATGTCGTTGCATATAAGAAAAGAGCTAGTATCCCAAATTGTTTATTTGGCATCTAATATAAAAGGTAAAAGGATTTATAATGTCAAGCCATTATATTTAGAAATGTTTCTAAATAGTTATATGTATATACAATTGTTTTAAAAGCTATCTAGCGCAATGGGATAATGGTCCTCTGAATATAAATGGCCTGTACTGGGAACGTAGATAGAATCATATGTAATCGGTGCATTTCTAATTTATTAAGAATTAAATACTTAAATTTTGAAATTCGTATTTTTGCTTCTGTGTAGCAGCTTGCTATTATTCGAAGCTTATTATCGCTTCCTTGGATGCTTTGATGCTTCTCAGGAGTGATAATAATAAAGCTCTAGAACGGGTTTTTACGAATGCCTTTTGTAGTCTCCATTTGATGTGCGGACACATCTTGATCTGCAGCAATTTAGGCAATCCGACGGAGACTAAGTTTATACTATGCCCTCAGAAGTTCAAATAGGAATCCAAGACCCCTGAGATACAAAGAATTTGAAGAGTAATCGATAAAGCCCAACACGAACCTTTATCAAATTGGTGTTAAAAGCGATTAATAAGTTGACTCATATGAGATACGCGACAGAGGGTTTTAAGGGCAAAATAATGATTCGTCCTTACTGTGCAGTCAGTTAATCGAAAACGATTTTAACTTGTACGTATAACATGGTAACACATCAATAAACTCCCCTTCGTTTTTTATACACAGGGTTTCCAAGTTAAAGTCCAAAAAATCGACTTCTCACAATGACAAATAAAATGAGTATTTCTCGATAAACCATGAACAACGTGTTAAACTAAAATTTACTGTTCTGAGAATTGATTATATCGTTACGATACATATTGAAAATTTGTCATGGGGTCTGAACAATGTTGCCAACTAGAAGTACACTTTCAATGTTTCAAAATAACACTTCAGCACATTATTGGATTCGGTAGTAGGCCTATCTGAATAGGTCACACAAGGTGACTCTGAATAAGAGTCATTCCTACTTTCAGTTAGTGACATTCTATTCAGGTAGTTTTTTTAAAACTTTTCCCAGGGAAATGAAAAACAAAACATTTATCTGTGTGAAGAAAAAAAAACTGACAAAACTTTTATCGAAAAATTATAGACGGAGACATAAATCTTCAACCACTCTAAACCCTGACTTGTAGACCAAAATTAACTAAATTGAAGTCGTGCAAACAAATTAAGAACAGCAAGTCAACTTTATACTGTACAATTCAACATAAACAAAAAAAAAATATATTCACAGGAGATGTAAACGTGACTACACTAAAATTAAGTTAGTTTAATTTCTTTCCAATTGAGATTTGCGATTTTACTGCCAAACTAGTCTTGATAATTTCTACCCTACAACTTCATAATTTCTAGATATTTCTCTTTTTTATTTAATACTGTTATATTTCATCAGAATATCCCAGTAAAATAGAAAATAAATAACTATTTCTCTTCAAGAAGTTTAACACCGCTCACACGGCGTCCAAGTTTCAGTCCTAGTGGATATAATTCCTAAGGGAAAAAGACCTTGACAAACTTTCTCCAAAGAATCCAGGAACATGTTTCAAAAATGTCTCATTTTTTTAAAAACAAAACTTCTAAAAGAGCAAGCTCGTCCTCGCCTCTTCCTATGTCTCTCCCTTATTACTGGCGGTCCAAGTAAACTTTTCCCAGATACCCTTGCGGCTTTCATGATTACTTTTTGCTCCTGTCCTTACTGAAAGAGCAAGAACGTGAGGGTGTGGATAGCTGGGTTGGGAGTGAGAGAGAGAGAGAGAGAGAGAGAGAAAGGACAAGATCTGGATATATATTCCTCTGTGGTGTTGGTCGACCTGTAGGAGATTACGAAACAGACGTCAGATGGTAATGAGTGCTGCCTGGATGCATCGTGCTGAAAGAAAAACGAAAGCGAAAACTCAATGAGGTTTCTAGACCCCGCCTACCTACCTACCTATCTATCTATCTACAACTCTGGAAAAATATAATTTTAGTTTGAGGAGGGGAAAAGAAGGGATTGTGGGTGGGAAGAGGCTAAGTGGTTGGCTCTCTAGGATTAACGAAGTAATTATTTTAATCCGTGATTCGTTGCTTCTCTTTAATTAGCGAGGTCACTCAAAAATAGATGTTACATTTCCACTGCATTTCTTGAAGCAAAATATAAATTTCTTCTATTTAAGTCGGTGTACGAGGTCTGGCTAAAAAATAACGGGACTGTCAAACCTGTGGGAAGTGTATGTTTAGCAGTGGGGAGTGCATGCAAGTTGAGCTACCTTGAGGCTTCGGTAAAGTGACGAAAGAACGCTGTAGTTAGACTGTGAGCAACAGTTGAAGATGAGGTACACCATCGTGTTAACGAAAAAATTCTGCAAGTAAAATTCGCCGGAATGCCTTGTGGGAGATCATTTCGAACGATGCTGTATTAATTATCACCACATTTTCTTGAACAGGCGCACAGTTTCAGAAACAATGGTATCAGAAAACCTCATCCAAGACCAGAAAGATTTTCGGAACCAGTGGTCACATAAAACACCTCACATGTGACTTTGCATTATCATCGTACACTTCCTTCAACAGTTTGGACAAACTCTCTTGGTTAATTCTTCAATTTCACCAAGAATATCAGATTAATGCACTTCTCGAGTTTCATTTGCACAATTATTTTCCGGCAAGATGACGGCGTACCTCTTCCTTCGATCGCTGCTCACAGACTAACCACGAGCGACAGCGCCGCCGGCGTACTTTCATCGCTTTTCCGAAGGTTCAATCTGCTCACCACTACTACACATACTTCCGACATGTTTGCCAATCCCGTTATTTTTTAGACAGACCTCGTATGTAAGATTCTTCTCCATATTTATGGGAAATGTGGCATCTATGGGTTGTTTATCTTTTCATATCAGGAATCCAGAAGCCAAGAGATAGAAATAACATTGAGAAATAAAAAGAAATTCGATGTTATCTACATACTATATAGCCCCATGGACACTCACTGACTGACTTACTAACTGATTCACTCATCCATATAAATTCACAGGCCAAACTACTCGAGCTACAAACACCAAATTTGGTATGAAGGGGTAGGACTATGAGTAGGTAAAGGTAAAAAATACGACATTTTGAAAAAGTCGTCACCTTCGATCCAAAATGGCCGCAAAACCCATTGTTGTATAGAATAGAGAGCTTAAACAGGTGGGTCTATGAATTGAAATTTAGTATGATGGTACATTATCGCTAGTAGGCTACGAAAATATTTTCAAATTTTGCAAAAGTCGCCATCTTCGATCCAAACTGACCGCCAAACCCATTGTTGTATAGAATACACAGCCTAAACTACTGAGGCTATTAAAATGAAATTTGGTATGGAGGTACATTATGAATTGTAGGTTACGAAAATATAACACAATGTACCCAAAGACGCCATCTTCGATCCAAAATGGCGGACTTAAAATCCATTTTCCAGAACCTTTGAGATACGAAATTTGGTATGAAGGTGTATCATAACTAGTAGTTTAGCAAAATAACACAAAAGTTTGTAAAAGTCGCCACCTTGGACTCAAAATGACCGTCCAAATATAATTTTTAACACCGTTTGAGCTAGGTAATAGAAATTTTACATGATGGTGTACCTTCACAAGTAGGTCACGACAATATAACAAAACATTAAAAAAGTCGCCATCTTTAATATAAAATGGACGCCCGAAAACACAATTTATAAACCACTAAGGGGCGCATCCCCCCCGGTGGGTGGTATATTTGTACCATGGAGTTGGCCAGAGAGTCTCTGTTTACGATAAAGGGGGCGCAGCAATGCGAGTTCACATACTATATAACTCCAATGTCATTGACCTACTCACTGATCATCAATATTCCCAGGCCAATGTACTCGAGCTAGAAACACCAAATTTGGTATGAAGGTGTATGATTAAGAGTAGGTAAAGGAAAAAATCCGACATTTTGAAAAAGTTGCCAACTTGAATCCAAAATGGCCGCCAAACGCTTTGTTGTATAGAATACACAGTCTAAACGGTTGGGGCTACTAAAATGAAATTTGATATGAAGGTAGGTAAGGAAAATATTACCAAATGTGTCCAAAGATTCCATATTGAATCCAAAATGGCGCACCCCAAAAATCCATTTTCCAAACCGTTTGAGCTAGAGATACGAAATTTGGAATAAATGTGTTATCACGAATAGTTGAGGAAAATATTAAAATATTTGGGATAAGTCGCTATTTTGGATTCAAAATGACCGCCCAATAAACAACTTTTTGCAGACGGTTCGAGCTAGAGAAATGAAATTTTGTATGAAGGTGTACCATCACGAGTAGGTTACGACAGTGTAAGAAACTGTTAAACAAGTCGTCAACTTGGGTCCAAAATGGTCGCCCAAAAACACATTTCCTAAACCATTGAACCTATAGACAAACGAAATTTGGTATTAAGATGTATGACCAAGAGTAGGTTACAATAAATGGGGAAAACCTCACCTAGGGGGCCCAGCCCCACATGGGGGTGAAGACCTACACCATGGCAATGCAGTCCAGCAGTGAGAGTCTGGTTACGATAAAGGTGGCGCACGCCCCTAAACCACCCCAGTGAAGCAAAGCGAGTGTTTTATATACAACCGGAAATATATGTGACACAAATCTGTCATATTTTGTACATAGAAACCTTGTACCTAAGTGTGGTCATGTATTAAATAAAACAATTTTGTGTCACATATATTTCGTGTTATATAAAATATTATCTCAAATCTTTTTTTAAAATCGTTAAGTCACTTGTATCCCTTGGTTTCTGGACTCTGTTAAAGGATGAAGATTATTTTGAGAACACAAATACATCACTTTTCGTTAAGCCTTTAACAAATTAAATAAAGAAAGAAGAACTACATAAATATTGAAGTCGCCGTTCAGATTAATTTTGGTACTGATCTTGGAACGGGGTAAAATCTAAAGATCATCCAACAGAAAACGTTACTTAATAAATGTAGTGTTTTAATGAAAGTTCTGTTCCATAAATGGTTCATATATTTTATATACGAAGTACGTATTCATAAATTAGCATTGCACACTAGGATTCGACAATTGGACAGCACCTTTGCGTACATTATAGACCACAAATCGTAAATGCAGAAACTCCAAATGTTTCGTTAAAATGACATTATACAAGAAACTACCATTGATATTACCTTCCAAAAGAAGTCCGTTTATGTCCTTTAATAATAGATAAGAGCTTCAAACTCTTTGTACAACCTCAATTGTTTGTATTAAGAACTTTGCTTATGCAGTTAAGACCATAGAGTTAGGAAGAAAATAGAGAGAACATACATGACGACACATGAAGCTAAACTACGGTTCATCGGCTGCCATCTTGTCTGGTCCCATTAGAGTCCCTCCATACCGAGTACTGTGAGGTTTGCCTTTTTCGATAGGAGGATAAGTTCACCTCAGAGGGGTAATACTCGGAAAAGAGGGTTTCTAAATATGGGACCAGTCAATATGGCCGAAATACCTCGTCCCTTCCGTCTCTTGGCTTCATTCCCCTCTCCAACAAAACAGCCTAACCCTCTATTTATATTCCTAACTCTATGGCTAAGACATTTCCATCTAAGTAGTAAACTTTTACCTAAACAGCTATTTACAATAACATATGACTGCGTAGAAATTACAGTCTGTTGTATTGGCCAACTTTTGTTCTCCCAACAAAGATTGGCCTAAGCCATTATGCTGAAAGAGTGTCGCGTTTGTATCGCTATCAAAGTAACTTCCTTACAGAGTCATTTTGCTCTGAGGAAATCTCGTCATTTTGCTTCAGCATATTTGAATTTTACGATAGGGTGCGATAGCGATGCAAATTCAGTATGATCATAAACTTGGATGGATCTGTTCCCGGAACTAGCGATATTCAGAATGTTATGGATGAAAATGAGTTACATTAGTGATGGAGTAATGATGAACCGTAGATGGATCGTTGAACTGCGGGGGAGTGCCAGGTATTGAGGGTGTCTAGCACGGAAGGTTAAAATAATCGTACAAGCAACCAAGTGTATAGCCTCAGACCGTTTCTTGTCATACTAATTTGTTTGTTATTGCCTAATATCAAGTGAGTTGTCCAGAAATTTGGTCAATTACAGGTTAGTGCGTATGGAGAATAAACAATAGTAAACCAGATAATTTGTTATTTTTATAAACTTTTACAATTTTGCAGCCCGAAGAAGTTACCGTCACAGTGTTTGGTTTTTAAGTGACCTAGTTTCTTTGGTTCTCATCTAACGTCATTTTGTTGGTCTGTCCTCCTCAATCAGGGTTTCTCACAGATCCCACATGGAGCGCTGACACATCTCAAAGTCGTCGAGGCTACCCCAACTATTATAAACCCAGCAAAACTTTCGTTACATCCAACCCCAGAAGTTCCCGCTTTTTCACATATAAGGATCCTTTTAAGTCCACGGCCTACTTTGGAGCCACAAGTTAAGTTAGTACACTATTAAAAATGTAACAGTGTTATTACAGTAACTAAATTAATCTAATGAACAAGCTCTAATGGTTTTATAGGCAATACCAAAGTGCCCCCTATAATATAAAATGTTCCTTTAAGAACTAACGCCCCCAAAATTGAGTCAATGTCATAATTGTCCCCACTCTTTCAGACGATGAGGAATCCAAAGGTGTATGAATCATCTCTGTCTGATTTGTAGTTCCTGAGATATAGGGGGTATAGACGGAGAAAGCTAAGCGATTTAAAAGGACCTTTATTTTGTCCGTTAGGATAAAACTTTCATATCTTCGATCGTCTCTTGAAAGAAGAAGAAAATTACAAACACATTCTGAAATATTTAGATTACATAACAGTATATAAACAATGTGTTATGTTTCTCTTCAGCAACATCTAATACCAGGACTTGGAGATAAAAAAAAATGGGGAGCATGCAAATCACATGACTCTCCATATGAGCGGACTTACGAGAGAGACCTTGATGGGCGGGGGGAGGAATTCAATTTAAAAGCTATCGTTTAGAATGAAACATTTAAAGTCATTCTGAAATGACATGGGGGGGGGGGGGGCATGCCCCTCATGCCCCCATAATCCGACCATCTGCTGTGAATCCATGCCATAAAGAGTCTTACACCCTCTAGCTACAACAGTAACGAATAGCGATTCGTAGTTTTTATAAAGTATAGGAACTGTAAATCTTACAAATCTACTATATCTTGATCTCTTCCCGCTAGATGGTAGCATATTAGTTCCCTGGACCCAATGTTGCCATCCTGCATTTAGCTAAATTCTTTACATGCATTTTCATACCTTAATTTCCTTTTCCATGACAAACTTTAATTAGTTTTAATTAAATGTATTTCTTTTGACTGTACGGAGTTCTTCGATTTCTACAGAGATAAATTGCCTCTACAACAAAGTTTTATTATGTAAGTTTAATTAATTGTCTTTAGATTGTTGTGAGTTAATGAGAGAAAAATGCATATCGAACAAACTTCAGTGGAATTGCCTCTTTAAACATGTTATTAATGGTGTTAATTATCTTAAATATGCTAGTCATAAAGATGATGAAATCCGGTGGAAAATATATGAACAATAGAAACTGTCACATAATGGCAGAGTATCTAAATTATCTTCATTTGGATATTTTTGTGCAGTGGTCATGTGGATGGAAGCTATTTTGTAAATGGTATCGAAGCGACGACTTCTGCTGTAAAGAAATTTGTGTTTACACCCACCATTGTTAATAGAATTCAACAATGTGAGGTTGTTGCCAAAAAATCAGTAGTTATGAGCCATATTGCCAACCGAATAGAAGCAAACGAACCAGAAGGAGAATTGCTTGCTGGTAGTAAAACTCCTCCTTTTAAAAGCAAGAAGCGTTGGTAGAATAAAATAAAACTTTATTTTAGGAAATTTTTTTTTCACCAAGGAGAGAGGTGTAATTGAGATTAATAAATATTTTTTAATTTCTAATTTCGTTGTGTTAGAAGTTAGCACAAACTTGCTTGAGCTGATACATACTTTTGCGCTAAGCTTTGACTCTTGGTAGGATACAAACTGAATTCTTGCACTGGCGTGAATCTTCAATTTTGGTCTTAGTAGAATAGAGGCACTTTACTTGCAATTTTCATGAAACCATCTGAAACTTCTAAAAGCTTAGTACTTCAAGCTCTTATAAGACATCTGAGACTACTCATACCTGTACTACTGTCTATGTAACTCATTATTGTATCATACAGTATCTAATGAATAAATTTGTAATTTTGATCAAATATTGGACTTACCAAATTATTCAGCTTTTTCAAAAAGTGATTTACTCTGAAACGTACCGAAGAAATTGACATTTCTTCCAGAACGACGTTGTCGTTCTACTACAACATTATCGCGAAAATTGTTCATAATGTGAAAAAATACGAAATATTCTTCGGAATACCCCAGTAGTACACATAGGTGTTTTCAACGTTGATTTTAGGTTAATTTAGTTGATTAACCGTTATCGGTTGAAATATATTACGTTTATTTTTAAATCATATTTCAACAAAGACGTTATTGCGTTGATAAGACGTCAATACAACGTGTATTCAATATGTTATTTTCAACTATGGTATAACATATTTTGTGTAATGCATTTCTTACTAGTCTTATGCCAAAAAATAATTAAAAAGTCATTGAACGACACAAACTAATTTTTGGGTTCTCATGCGCACATTGAAAACAGATTGAATTTTGAACTATATTTCAACGAAGTTAGAATTTTTTTTATACGACGTTAATGTGACTTTCAACTATCATTCATACTATGCCTTAGATTTCGTTTCGCAATTGTATTTCTAATTTAATCGCTTAAATATTATAATTAAAAGCAAATACAATGAAAATAACTACATTTTTCATGTTTCCAGTTGCATGTTGAAAACATATTGCATTTTAAATTATATTTCAACGAACATTTAATTTCAATGATACAGTAAAAGAGTAGTGGCCTCTCCAGGTGGATTCTTGGATAAGTGGTCAACGCGTAGATCTACAAACGAGAAGTGCAGATCGTTCCTGTGTTCGAACCCCACAGCAGCCGCTCGGATTATTTAATGTTGGAAAATAAACACCACATATCGTGATGAAAGCAATGAATAAAATGAAACTAAATGTGTGTATACCAATAGACAACATTCATGCTCTGTTTTGGCGAACTAAACCCGTTTCTTTTCAACCATTATTCAACGTCGAATAAACCGTTGAACAGGCGGACATTTCGGTACATTTACAACGTTAACACAACGTTTGTGTGCTACCGGGGTAGCTGCCTGGAAATTTCAAGTAACTTAGTTAATAAAAACAAACCCCCATTCAATTATCAGGAATACTGGGGGCAAGAGAAACCTCAAGCGAAGTTTGAACACGGGTTGTTTAGTTAGAAGTCTAGCCGACTGGATTAAACTGCCAGACATTTGAAACAGTAGGTCCAAAGAGTATGGAGGGTTAGAAATATGTTGTCCGAACTTCGAAAACATAAACTATGTTACTCCCACGACTTACGCCATCTTTTAACCCCTTTCCTATTTATCGGTTAGAAGTCGGAATCTTCAATCCTTGAGAATAACTTCCATTTGAGTGAAAACAAGCGATTAATATAGCAGCAGCAAACACTTGCCCAGCATTAGACATGTTATTACAATAAGAATGTATTTTACCTTTGTACGCATGCGCGTACAAATCACACTGGAACTGAACAGTAAAATAAAATAAATTATTTGATGTTTGAGGATTACTGTCGATAACTACAAATAGTGTCATGGCACTTAAACATTACGAAATTTATCAAAGAACTTTCCCAAAATTTTTAACAGTGTAAAGAAGACAGTCGAATATTTGTTGCTCCACCATGACAGTGCACGTCTACATGTTTCACAGGTTGTAACAGCCTTCTTGATTGAAAAACGTGTACCACGTTTGATCCACCTACCATACACGTTCCAGGCCTTCTAATTTCTGGCTGTATCCTGAATTAAAGAAATATTTGAGTGGTCGCCATTTGTCGTCTAACAACAAGGTTATAAAAGTAGTTGAGGAGATTCGCAAACTAGTCTCAAGACTGAACCAGTCTATAGACTGAATCATATCTTTCCAGTATGGCATGGATGAGAAGTTCTTTGAAAAAAGCCATGTTTATATCTTTGATTAAGTACTTTGCCAGAAAAAAAAGTCTCGATACTTTTTGATCAGTCCTCGAATTTAGGTATAAATATAAATTACAGCCATATTCAATCCACTAGTGGATGAGGCCTCTCCCCGAAGGGAGGAGTTGGTCTACTGCTCCCACGCTGACCAGACGGGTTGGGAGAGGAGAACCGAAGCTCTCACTGTGATCGCCACTGTATTTTATCTTCATTTAAATGCCTTTGAATGATCAAAAAAATAACCAATCATTCCAGCTTTGTAGTGACCTCCAGCAATAGTTTTAAATGGAAGCATCTATTTTATTTTAAAACCATTACATAGTGTGAACTATTTTGTTGTACCTACATAGAAAATTTCAATCCATAAACGGAACTACTTTCCCTATGCATATGAAGTAACATATCCATGAAGAGAAACGAAGCTTACTTTCGTTACCATTTATCGACGGTGATCTTGTGTGAGCGATCGCCTGGCAACCCTTCATAAACAGATTTGTTGTCAAGCGATTAACTGATGTGGCTAACGTATTTAGTCGTTGTTGAGTGCTAAAAACAAGAAAGTAAATGAAAAAAAAAAAAGAGCTGGGAAAAATGGCTTTAAAACAGTTTTCTCACTTAAGAGGCCACTGATCTCATGTCAACACACAAGTAAAAACCCTTGAGTCAGAGGCCAAATGGGATTTTGAAACATCTATAACGACAACACGCTGTGGGATCCTTCAGTTCTGGAGGCAATAAAAATAGGGAACAAAACGATCTGTTTATGAGGCTACGTCAACTTGTTTTCAGATAAGAAAAAACATTCGGGGATTAAAGTGTCTTGAACTGGAGGTCGTTTTCGGCTCGATTTTATCTTTTGGTGATTCATTACAGTCAGTTCGCTACCGTGTTGTTTTCTTCTTTTGTCATGGAAATCTGAGTACAACTTTAAGGTTTTGTATTTCCACTCATCATACGAATTGGTTATTTAAGACTTGCCTTTTTCCTTGCACAGACAAAAATATATTTTCAATCAATCGTAAGCACAAATGAGAAACATTTTCACAAGGTTTCAGCTAGAATTATTGTACTTCTATTTTACACAGATCATTAACAAAATACAATTATTATTTATAAACAAACAATAATTGTATAATCATGTAAAAAGTCGTCCCCAGAAGCAAAGAGATACAAGAGACATTAACGATAAAGTGAAGTTCGACGTAATTTTCTGTATATAACCCGAAATATATGTAACACAAAATTGTCAATATTTTGTACATAGAGCAAGGTCCAAGCTTTCTTTCTACAAAACATGACAATTTTTTGTCGTATATATTTCTGGTTATAAACTGAAGATTCGATTTTTTAAAATCGACAAAGTCACTTGTATCCCTTGACTTCTGAGGACGACAAATAATATTAGAACAAACCATGGTATTTAGAATTTTTCTAACTGCTGTCGAAGAGTTTGCACTGATAAGTGACTTAATTCCGGCGGTAAGAGGCAATGGCGGATCTAAAGCGGGGACAAAAGGGGGCAAGCTCCCCGGGCGGCACATTAAGGGGGCGGCAAACAGCTAAAAGTAAAAAAATGAAAGTTCCTATAAAAAAGAAGTAAAATTACCTATTAAATTAAAATTGAACCAAACGTGTTCAAAATATTAGTATCGGTGCGCTAAGACACGTTTTTATGTTATTCCATACCATCTACCTTCATCTTTAAAATTCAAAACCGCGATTCAAGTCGGATAGACAGGTCTACTGCCTTACTGGAGTTAGTAATAGTGATGACACGACAAGCTCCAGAGATGACAAAACAATACAATACGTGTCGCGAGACAGTGATGTGGCCGCCGCGTCGGCCGGTTGTGTTGTTTGGCTAAAAAAACGATGGAAAGAGCGGCAAAATTCTCTAGTTCCTCCGCTGGTAAGAGGTTACATTCTGATATTATTCTGAAGAGTAATCTTCTTGCTGTGTGTTTATAAAGAACAATTTCTAACGTTGTTGTTGGATATGTGCATACGCTATTAATACGTGTGTGATGAACAAAAATGAGAAGGCTGAGCTCTAATAGTAGCAATTCAGACCAAACGACGCCGTTGATAAATTAAAATAAATATTAATATAACCGTCAGATTTTGTCATGTGGTGGGTATTTGAATATTTAAGATATTACCAAAGAACCTCGTAAAACGAACTCTGTATTTTAACGATGGCGATGAAAAGTCTGAAGATAGAGTGAAGGCGTGTTCCAGTTTATCTACAATGAAAGCCCTAAAAAGTCTAAACAGAAGAAAGTATTCGGATTTCAATAAAGTTGTACAGAAAACCAATATGTTTCATGACACGACTTTCTCCTAGTGGCTCTGATATGCTCTGTAAAGGTTAGTTTAATCCAGGGCGTTATTTGTAAACGGCAATTCTCCGGCATCGTGTGTTTTCCCTGGTATACACATTTTCTTGTAGGGAGGGAAACGAGTGTATTTACGTCCAGTATACTAACATGTACGGGTATGCTTGGGCAGTGCCGGATCTAGAAATTTCTCTATGGGGACAAAGTTAAATTTTGCCGCCCTTCCATCGTTTTTAGCCAAATAACACGACCGGCCGACGCGACGGTCATAATATTGTCTCGCATCAAACGCGCCGGTATTTAAATTTTCAACACTTTTGGGCCAATTCCAATTTAATAAGCATTTTACTTCCTTTTTTAGTAGCTTTTATTTTTTATTTTTAGCTGTTTGCCGCCCCCTAAACGAGCCGCCCGAGGCGCTTGTTTTCTTTTCCCCCCTTAGATCCAGCACTGTGCTTGGGCATTAATTTCTCCCCTAACCTCTTTCGGTGACAAATTACACCGTGGTTTTACCTGAAATATGAAACCCAAATCTCTTTTGAAAACTTATTTTCCTAGTGAAAATATAGTAAGTTGAAGTTTTTCTCGTTTTCAACTCTCTCTCTATTCAAGATTTTATAACCACTAGGCGAGATTTAGCTAGATCCTTTGGCTAAGTATGGATGCATGGAGGTTAGCTTAGTTTTGGTTATACCTTCAGACAATGCGCATAATGGGCTAGCACACTACAATCTTGCCAACTACTTTTAAGTAAAAAGTGACTATATTCTTCTGATGAATCACATTCATTCAGTAGAACCATAAACACATCCCTAGAAACCCAGAAGCCGTTTTCAGTAATATTTCAACACAAGTCTTGTTTCACACGTCATAATATAATGATTTCTACCTTCCGTAAAATCATTTAGGATCTATTAAGTATTGGTATTAGTATGTACCACATGTTCGTAATTAGTTGGCACACTCCTTCGCAGGAATAATATAATTCTAATATTTCCTTTAGACGACAACATGTTTATTATATCTCTACCGTAGAGAAACTACTGACGAAATATATTTGCACTGGCACTTTGCAACTACCTTGTATCTCTAATATATTTTATATACGAGACACGAGTTAGCTACAAAGTACCAGATGGTCAATAACTTATCGTCTTCTTCATTTCAGAATCCATGGACCTAATAACACATTGATTACACACTCAATAAATAATATCCATTTTCTCAGCACCTAAGCAGAGTGAAAACCTTATTACATATACTTAGGGTCATATTCCAAGTAGTACACAAATCTGTTGAACAAGGAGGCCATCTTGCAATAATCTGCAAACCAAAGAATATTACCTGAATGTCAAGTTAAGTGAGACAGGATGACATCTATAAATAAGGAAAATAATAGCGCACCTGGAACACTTTCTTGTGATACGCTGGATAAAACACGAACACTATTCAACTGTTCAAAGATAGTCTTTAAGTAAAGTAAGAAATATCGCATGTATATTAAACCTACTCGATAATCTATAGAGAAACATTAGTTTCTCGAAAGCTTTGGAAAAGTCCAAATGCTACATAAAGTTAAGAGTTTGATGGATTTAATTGCATGTTTGAATTTCAATTTTATTTACGATCTTTAAGCAACTTTAGCTCAGGTAGAATTTCATAGAGGGCATACGTCTTGATGAAAGCAGGTAGCGCCATCTGCTGCCTACCTGTTCAACTAAAAACTCTACTACACTACCGATGTAGGTGTGTTGAGAATACACATTAGAATAGAAGAACGTGCAAAAGAGTTCGTTTCCAATTGACTACTTATTGCAGCTTATTCGGCAGAGTGTTTGATTGCTGGTCGTGGAACCCTGGTTCGATCCCACAAAACTCTCACTTTTTATGCTCTTTTTTTCAAAGGACTTCACATTGTTTGGTTTATACGTACAAATAATTGTCCTTTGGGTAAAGTCAGGTTAGATTGTTTTCGTTATAAACATTTTCAGAATTTTACATACCACAGAAATAGGTTAGAAAAAGTCAGGTTAGATTATTTTAGGTTTTTTGATAGCAAAACTATTGTAAAAGGAACCGCTTTATTCCCGCTCATGGACTCCGACCGTCCTTGTCCAGAAATTGAATGTCAGGAACTACAAGATGTAGAGAATACTTGAGGTTTCGTTGGAAAGGTTTTCTCTAGACTACTCAGAGCAACTGGAACCGTCTTGTTTGGTGCACTGGTTCAGTGTTGCCAGTTCATTTTCTGAAAAAACAAAACAATTATTCAAATTCCTTCCATTCAGTTAGACTCAGCTGCGCCAAACTTGGCAAAAACATTATTCAACACAATACAAAGGCATCAAGAGGGCCTACGTTGCCAAGTAACCCAGTTACCAGTGTTGCCAGTAAACTTCCTATGAAATTAAATTATCTGTTTAAATTGCTTCTATTATTTTATTCATGGCACAAACATTGTTTGACACAAGTACTGTGGATTTTCCTAAATTTAAGCAATGCAGTTGTCAGTGTTGCCAGCCTATTTTTGTAAAAAATATGATACTTGCTTGGCTAAAATGTTATCAAGGGAGATTTGTGTGATTGTTGGTAGAATCGCAGCTCTGTTTTGTTTTATTATACACATGCAAACAGCAAAGGTAACCTTTAACATAGCAATTTTCAACCTTCTCTCTCTTCATACAGTACGTACTTAAACAGATCGTTAACAGATGGCTCTACCTACTTGCATGAATTATTATGACGTGGAAGTTCTCGTGAATTTCATGTATAAGAAACGCTAATAAATTAGTTAAACCAGAATTATTTGGTGGAAATTTATGTTGAACAATGTTTATAAGCGGAGAGACAAATACGAAAAGTCAATCTTTTATTATCTTTTCGCAGACTACAGAAAGGAAAAATGAAAGAAAAGTAGGTATATGCAAAGAGAGATGAGTTTTATCACTTGTTGTAGCTAGTAGTAAGAAAAAGTACTTTGAGAGAAGGATGTTTTGAACGAGAATGATGGGACGGGTAAGAGATATGACAAAAGGTCAAATTTGCTGAATTGGATAAAAAAAATGGAGTTATTGAAGAAAATATGTTGTCATTTTCTTCTGTCAAGGTTACACCAACTTTCAAAACTTCTTAATATTTAGGACATGAAACAATGCAACATATCTAAAAATCATCAATATAATTAAGCATACTATGGAAAGTTGAAAAGTCCCGCCAAACATTTTTATATGTGATTAAATAAATTCACTTATTTTCATATTGTCCTGTAGAATCCGATAAAGTAACCCATAACATAGATGTGTACGTCGTTTCGCTTCCAAATTGTGTGAGGTTTTGAGAAATGATATTCATAAAAAAAAGAAAAAAATCTTATATTTCTAATCATAGTGACAGACTTATACATGTGCTAAAACTACTGCAACATCAGACCTAGATTTCACAGAGCATAGATTTTATAAGAAGCGTCGAATCTAGAAAGGTACATGCCGGATGGAGGAACCCCCAAATCAGATTCATTTATATTTAGTTAATTTTTAGTAGAAGTGGTTCACACTAAATCAGAAGAGAAGGATTTTGTTATCCTTGTTCAGCAAACATGTGCTGTTAAAAAAAAATACTGGATTTCAGTCGAGAAGAGCGATTTTCAACAAAAAATTTCACTTTGGATACAAAATGTGATCTCTTAAAACGCGATTCCGACGTTTTAGAAATGTCATTTATTATTCAATTTATCATCCTTTTAGAGTGGTTCAGACTGCATCATGGTTGTGTTTTTTACCACAAGTTATCTTCTTTCCAAAGATAAAATTCTACCTGTACTGACAATCCTCTTTACATATATAGAGGAAGAAAACGGTTTCCCATGTACAACCAAATGAATATTTTATTGGTCAATGGTATTTCCTGGAGCATCTAGAGCAAGTTAATAGCTTTTAGCCAGAGGATTTTAGAAGACGAAGCGCTGCTGACGACTACGGTAGCCGTATGGTGTGAGGCGTCAGGTCAGCGTCTACAAGTTTCTAGGATCGAATCCCGGCTGCAAGGCAAGGATACTTATGTATGTTAGAAACTTAACAGATAATAAAATCGATACGGACCGCAGTCACTATTTTCAATTTCATTAAAAGAACGAAAAAATAGTTCCAAATTGAATATATTTTTCATTTTTAAAACAAGTAAATTTCATCTCAAAGAGTGGAAAAAGGAGCCCTAAAAAGTGGTGAAACGCAGGACTGGAGTGGTGAAACGGAACTTGGCTGAACTTTTCGAACCTCTGGTGTTTTTGCTCGGATTTCACAACTTTTTGTAAGTGTATAATATATATACTTGCTTCGCTGGGGGCACCGCCTCCACTATCCCGTGGTGGGATGTACCCACAACTTGTGGAGTTTTGGGGGACTGCGCTCCTTTTACCGCAACCAGACTCTCCGGGGGACTGCGCCTCCATGGTGCAGAACTTCCCCTTGTCCCATTTATTGTAACCTACTCGTGATGGTACATCTTGATACAAAATTTCGTTTTTCTAGCTTCAGTGGTTTGGAAAATGGTTTTTGGGCTGCCATTTTGAATCCATTATAGCGACTTTTTTCAAAATGTTGTAATATTTTCCTAAACTACTCTTGATAATACACATTTATGCTAAATGTCGTATCTCTAGGTCAAACGATGTGTAAAATGGATTATGAGGTCCACCATTTTGGTTCCAAGATTGTGTCTTTGGAGACATTTTGTAATATTTTCCTAACCTACTAATGATATCTACCGTCATACTGTATTTCGTTTTTCTAGCTTCAGCCATTTAGCCTGAGTATTCTTTGAAATTTTACGTTTGGCGGCCATTATGAATACAAGATGGCGACTTTTCAAAATGATGGAATTTTTTCCCTTTACCTATTTATCATCCTCCACCTTCATGTAAAAATTCATGTTTGTAGCTTATCCCGAACACCCTAAACAATATGAGTGAGTGAATGTGAGTGTATATATCAGTAAGCCTGAAATACGCAATTTCAGGACTCCACAACTCGAAAATGTTTCAAGTTACGAATATGAAATTTCGCACATCTGCACATATTCGCCATATATCTCCTTAACTTTGAAAGCTCATATTCCTATCTTTAACATCTTTTCTCTTACGGGGCCTCAAAATCGCCGATTTCGCCCAAAACTCTTGTTCCTGTATAACATGGTTCTGGCAGTGCTGACGTTTTGTGACGCCGAGAACTTGGCTGTATGCACTGCCGTGCATTTTGATTCCTGAGAGACAACACTCGTAGTCAGTATAAAACAAAGAATAAATAATATTGCGTATTGACTTCTGTTGGGTCACAAAACAGCCCGTATGAATGGTCTAAATACGAGCTACTTCGCCTACTTCCATCTTCATCTTAAGAGTTTCCTTCTCTTAGAACACAGTACTTGAATTTCAAACCTAGTAAGTCCTTTTCATATTTCAGCAGTTCCTGACAAAGAAAGAAAGTCAGTAATCGAGATAGAAAACGAGGAAGTGCTCCTGTTATAACGGATAACACATATTAAGAAACAATCATAGCTACCTTGGAAAAGCAGGAATCTAGTAAATGCAAGAAGATATTATCTTTTAGTTAAGTTGAGCAAAGAGCTGAACAATTAAAAACGTGAAATATACCTGAACGGAAAAGAAAACCAGGAGCTTTAGAATTCACAAGACAAGAATCAGATTCAGAAGAATTAAGGATGGTGTTATCTGACCTCCCCACTAAAGTAACACATGAGTGGTGTATATTTACTGTACAAACTTGGATGCTTTAACCCGGTGTACAGCGATTTCACCTAATTTTGACGCTAAGCGACTCCCCTATATGTAATTTTGCATGCGTTGAGAGGCCACCAGCTTTAGCAGCATGAAAATAACACAGCTTGTGAGTTGATTACCGAGTTCAAGTATGATGAGGTAGTGATCGTCTGCAACCGACTGACTTTGGGGATGGCGCATTGATGATGAGCAACTGCTACCACTAAGGATAGATTTGTCACCTACGGTTGTGTCAATGTTCCAAATTGTACATTGGAAAGTGCAAGGAAGATGAGCGTTCCGTTTCGCTGCTTCTATCGTAAACGTGGTCTTGTCTGCTTCATGGTATGTAGTGAATGTCATGTTTCAACTTGCTCCAGTAACACTCCCGTGAAGATTACCTCGATTTTTTATTCGTTAATGTCACCCCTTGGATTCTGGAGTTCACATATATAAAAGATGGCAACACGAACGTTTTTATATGTCAATGTCACTAGCATTCTGATCACCTCATAGTATGGACAATCAGCGTACGGTTCCTCTAATGCACATTAAAAACATGAATTTTCATTTACCAAAATTATCATAATCATAATAAATCTCTTATACAATTTACGAATATATTTCCTTTCATTTAGGGCAAACATGAATTATTTCCCTAATTAGTTCAGGGGTTATGCTTATTTAAATTGATAAGCATGATTTTCATAATGAAATGTCTCAGAACACAATACTCTCTATATTAACATATTTACTTAAATAGATCAATATTGATATAAAAAGATCAGATTCTGGTCTTATATATATTTTTTTTTATTTCGAAATGTTTCTTTACGACGGTTTTCTAGTTATTTGCCAGTAAAGTAATACAATAGAATCAACGCACCAACATTTTGGTCTATTAGCCGTCATATTTAAATATGATGATATTACGTAAGCCCTCTACCAACATTTGATACTTTTAACATCAATTATCTTCAATTTGATACCAGGACGAAGTGTCTGCCTTAATTTTGTGGAATTATATTCGAGAGGTTTTGATAAAAACTACTAATTTACTACAAAAATGTATTCAATAGCTGGCTTAAAATAGCTGCCAAAGGTTAGTCAGATTTTTGAAAAAAAAAAAAAGTAATATTATTTTTTCTTTGTCAGAAATACCAAAGAGAACTTTTGTTATCGTCAGTTTTAAGTTATGGCACAAAATGTTTTGGGATGTGTCCGTACATATGAAAAACAGCCATTTGGAGGGCGCTGAGTCATTGGTAAAAACAACTTTGGTAAACTTTATTTTTATATGGGCCAGTGTAGTAACTTTGGAGTTCAGCCCGTCACGATTCGTCTTTAGCTGTTAAGTGTTAAAATCCACATCCATGCTCCTACCGGGACTCGAACCCGGGACCTTCCAGCCGATGGCCTACCGCCGCAGACCGCTCGGCCGGCTGTGAGTCATTGGTGTTTTAGTATTCACTGATATGCATTATAATGGAATTGAATTTACTTATGACCTTTAAGAATCCATTGCTCAGGATGTAGGCCTATACATGTTTGAAGTAATAATAGTGAAAAAATATGATTTTAAAGTACAGGCTGTCCCAAAAGTTCTGCACCATACAAGGAGGAAAATGAAACACGAATATCACAAACAAAGACAAACCTTGATTCAGCAAAGTACAGGCCATCATGTTCGATGACCTCCAACCATCTTTGGGACAACAGTTCAATCTGATGGTGATACCAGGTGGCAGATTTAGAACTGAAAAACTCGCGACAGGCAGCATGCACCTCATCATATGAATTGAATTGCCGACCACACAAGAAATGTGTGAGAGAGCGAAACAAACAATAATCTGAGGGTGCAACATTTGGGCTATAGGCAGGACGAGATAACAACTAAAACCCGTCAAGTTCAGCCAGGGTGTTGGTCACACTTCGAGACCGATGACTCGGAGCATTGTCAATTTGCAGCAATAACATCTTCCTCTCGTTAATGCCAGATTTTCTCGTTCAGAATGGCATACACTCGGCGTAATTGTTCAGAATGTAGTTCACCTGTTACAGCACGACCCTCGGGATCAAACTCAAAATGAATTATCCCGTCAAAATTCCACCAAACACACAGCATGAGCTTTTTCCCAAATCTGTCCTGTTTCACATTGGCAAGGGCTTCCTGTCCTTTCTTCACCCACTGTTTCCGTATATCAGGGTTTTTCAGAAACACCCACTTCTCACCGTCTGTCACAATTCTCCTCCAGAAACGAAGATCACGTGGTTTTTTCTAACAAAGTCTGGCACATTGCCAATCTGCGCTAGGCCTGCTCCTCTGTCAGCTCATGGGGACTTTTTCGGGGCTATTTATTGACGTAATCCATGTCATGCAAGCGACGGTTTACTGTCGATTTGGATGCCCCAACCACTCTTGCTAACACACGTGTACTTGATTGCGGTTCAGCACTCACAGCATCTTGCAGAGGGCCGTTAATGTCCATCGGAGGTGTACCCTTGCGGGGCTTATCCGCGAGGCTTAAATCACCTGAAGTAAATTTTTTGAACCAACGGGAAGCTGTCGATCGATCCAGTACTGCTTCGTTCTCTACACGACAAAGTTCCTCCGCTGCAGCTTTTGTAGTTAGTCCTTTTTCCATAAAAATCGTAGTACAGCTCGAATTGTAATTTGGTCCTCACTCTTGTTGCCCTTTTTGACTTTCCGGGAACACTCGCTACACGCGCAGTACTTGCCTTCACTTGATCCCACGAACCTGTCCCTTATGCCTGCCAACAGTTTTCACTGGTAGCGCCACCTATCCTCCCACAGTTTTACCTCATGCAGGTCAGTGTGCTCATGGTGCAAGACTTCTGGAACAGCCTGGTAATTTGATTGAAAAAATTAATAATAACGTGGGTACATAACATAATAATACCAATTTACAGAATGGCCCTTTTAAAGTCCAGTGGATTCATAAGTTTAGTGTGATCCAGTTGATATAAGTATTTAATGTTTCAACTGTTCGTATTTTAGGCCTTGAAGACAGCCATGGCATAGAAAAAATGGCCAATTTACAACCCAACTATGTTTTATTTTAAATTATCTCGGAACTTAATAGACTCCAAGTGGTCCCTTTTCGTATGCACGTATACGTATATTCTCTCTTACAGCCTCCAAGTGGTCCTTTTTCGTATGCACGTATAGGTATATTTTCTCTAATAGCCTCTAGGTGGTCCCTTTTCG